>VWZV01015934.1:832638-858369 GCA_013397155.1 Irena cyanogastra | reverse complement strand
AAAAACAAGAAAAAACAAAAAGGGGAGCGGAAGGGAAGGGAAGGGAAGGGAAGGGAAGGGAAACCAGAAAGAAAACCTCTGACTCTTGAATCTCAAAGTATTTTGGATGTCACTGAAAACTAGAGCAAAAACATGTCTCCAGGAAAGAAATGAAAAAGAAATGTACGAAATTTATTCTTCCACCATTTTACTTATTTAAGAGCTTTGCACTTTTGATACACACAACTCACTCTCAACAGGTTTGCCAAAGTCAAATTCCAACGAAGGCAGAACAAGTGAAGCCACAGAGAAACGGCCGGTTCTGTTGTTGAACATTTAAATGCAGCAATGTAGTACCTAAAACCACTTCCCTTATCTTGTTCAACATTTCTTAGAGAAAACAGGTAGTGTAAGGCTGTTTGTTATCAGATTCCTCAAGCAGAACAATTGTAATACTGAATTGGAGCAGAGCTGCTATAAATAATAAGGCACTCAAGTAAACAGAGCTAATTGAAAATAACTTTTGGTAGGCTACAAAGATGTACACAGGTGCATTTGTTTTAAATCACTCAGCCAGTCTAAAGATCAGTCTCATTCCACTGTTAGCCGTGCTGCCTTTCCTCCCCACTAATCCTACTCATGTAATCAGCTGCACAGCTTTATTCTGGGTTAATTTTCTGTCATTTTAGTGAGCCTAATTAGCCAGCCCAGGAATCACTGTGATGCACTGAAAGTGGCAGGCATATATTGCCTGGAGTGAGACTGTACCTTTCATTGGCAACTGAATTTTTGACCAGTTCTCACAGAACTTCTTTCATAAGTATCCTATTCCTTCTAAACTGCACAGCTTTCAACTTCCCGGTCTTGTTATGTTGTTTCAACACTTATCCAATTGTAATATTCTCTTCCACTGAATTTCACAATGGAGGAACTGGAAATAAAAAATTAAAACAGGGAGAAAGAAATCTATCCTCTCTCTTTCCCCCTCCAGAAACATCAAAGATTGTGTACATATATTAAAATCCTTTTCCCCTTTTTGTGTCATGTTTTGATTTTAGCTCTGCTAAACTCACTGATCCTTTTTGAAATCAATTTAAAAGTGCATGTGCATTATGTTGTTAAATTATGTAAATGCAGAAAAAAATATGCTCCTTAAGCTTCCAGAATCATTTGTGTCACCCTGAACACATCCTGCTAATTTAATACCAAAAATATATATTTAAAATATTAACTTTGCTGAAGGAAACAACTAAACAAATTTGAAGTTTAACTAATGGCCACCCCAATTTATGACAATACTACACATATCCAAGGCCTTATTGTTGTTACAAAACATTTCATTTTAGCATAGCCAGATCGGGGAAATTAGCAGAAGACCTCTGGACAGGCTTCTTTAGGAAAATAAGCCTGACTGCCCTAATATTGCAGTTTAAGTTTATATAGTGGCAACATTTTTCTAAAAGAGCCCTATTACAGTTGGCTTATCATGGCAGAAATGTTGTCAACAGCTTTGACAGACAGGAATTTTGCAATGAGGTCATAGGCTTAGTTTGGATCTTCCCTTGTCTGATTAGACAGAGTGTATTTTACCACAATTGGCTCTAGTCACGGATGGATTTTCATTCCCAAATACCTGTCATCACCGTCACTGATGCATTCAGGAAGAGCGAGACTACAGCCAAACAGCATGATGTGTTGATAGCAGTTGAGACGACTGAGGTAACTGAAGAACTTCAGGAACTTTTCCATTTCAATATTTTTGACAACGGAAAGAACTGAAGTTACAGTGGTGTAGTTATATGGCAGCATTTGGCACTGGCTGTTGGTGATATTTCTGCAGGCACCTGTGAAATCAAAACAATATATTTAGAACAATAGTATCACCATTGAATAGCATGTATTGAATAGCATGTATTGAATAGACTAGTCAGTATCTGTAATATAGAAACAATGCTGGTATCTCACAGGTAAGATTACATTCCACAATGCTATCATAATACTGTCAAAAATAAGAAAAAAAATTAAACCAGAGAAGCTTAGCTTGGAAAACCAAATAAGCATTTAGCTATTTTCGCAATCCTCTGACTTTGTACAAAACTAGAATAGGAATAAAACAAAACCAATTTCTTTTTGACACAGCCCAGATATAATAAAATTCAGTTGAAGCTGAGAATAGAAGTCACACAGAAAAAAATGGCTTCTGAAGCTGCTCTAGCTTTAATGTTCCCATAAAGTTTCTCTTTTCAATACCATTCTACTTTCACAAGTAGAAATTTCATCAAGTGAAATTTCATCAAAATTATTCATGAGATCATCATGTATTTCCTGAGGCACAACTGCAAGATAGTCCCTGCCATGGCATGTGGCAAGAAACACTGACATTTTTGGCTGAGATTACGTTCATGGACTGCTTTAGACATTTTGAAACTCACACAGTCCTGACAGAGAAGGGTACAGTCCCTCGGAGCAATCTGATCTTTCTTCACTGGCTGGACAGCGGAGCAATGAATTCATAGGGAGAAGGAATTTTGTGGCAATTATATAATAATTTTTAAAACAAAGGAGAGACTAAACCCAGGACCTGTCCTTGCAACAGAATGATCACACAAAGAGTATAAATAGTCTCTCTCCATCATTCTCATAGGCTCCTTTCAGGAACTGCAAGGCTGCAATTATGGGGAATGTAAACTAGTTTTGACAATACCTACAGGAAGGTAAGAAGAGCAGTGAATGGGAATAACAGCTTGTGAAAACACTGTGGATCAGAACACCATGGTCCCTAATTATTTGGGTCATTTCCCCTAGCTTCATCCTGAGATTCAACTGAATTAAGCATTTTCTGTTTATCACCAGCAACTGCCAAATGGATTGAACTGGTAAAAAAGTGGTTTTTTCTACTCCAACAATTGCAGTGCAAGTCTACAGTGTCATATTCAGTCCTGCTGAAACTAATTTAAACCACTTATTTTCCCTTTCCCATTCTCCTCTCCAAATTGTTCCTATGGACTGCATCTGCACAAAATACACTGCACTAGCAGGCTGAGCTGACTGGAAATAACCACCTACCTTCACTCCCAAAAGACAAAGTTTATAGTAGCCCCAAAGAAAAGTAACTAGAACTGCAGCTAAGCTTAATCACTCTTTTTAGTTTTAAAATACTGAGCCATGCCTGTAATGATAATAAGGCCATAGTTCCTCATCCAGAAGTGATTGCTGCTTCTAGATTTATGAGGATTTATGAACTAGCTCTGCACACTAGCCTGCCTGCCTTTTCTCTCTTCTCTTGCACCACAATGTAATTTTTTGGTGGGCACAGGGTGAAAGGAGAGAAAGAGTGGAAAAAACAACTATTTCACTTGGACCAAATGATTGGATTCAATAGCTTTATGGCAAAAAAAAAAAAAAAAAAATTTCAAAGACAGGAGAAGGGGTGGGGCAGTGCAGTGGCAGAAACTAGAGAGTAAGATCAGAGCTGTTCACAGCAGCTGAAGCAGTGATTTCACACTGCTTTTTTAAGTGTCATTTCTGCCCAGCAACATAAAGCCCTTTGAAAGTGTTAGGAATACTTGAATTGCACCATCAGAGTTAATTCCTGTCTAATGAGAAATAAAAGAACATCTTTGGCAAAAAAATTATCTAATAAATTTGGTGTAACTCTTCATGCTTAATGCATCCATTTTCTCATTTGCACTATAAGAAAACATCTGGGATCCTTCAGGCACCTGAAACGTAATGCAGTGAAATGATGTCTCAGCTAAAGTTAATGTAAACCTACCTAGATC
Source organism: Irena cyanogastra (assembly GCA_013397155.1). Lineage (NCBI taxonomy): Eukaryota > Metazoa > Chordata > Aves > Passeriformes > Irenidae > Irena > Irena cyanogastra. Next base: position 854,608 of record VWZV01015934.1, on the reverse strand, counting down.
CGAGCTAGGCTATGTTTTAACAGGATTTTTACAGAAGACATGCAAAACATGCCTCTGTCTCAAGTACACAAAGGATAACATAGTATGCAAGAAGAGTATGTGGCCTGAAGAGAAAAGTAGGCAGCCTGATTTTCATATCCCAAGTCAAATTTGCTCAAGTTTCAATTAGAAAATGATCTTTTTAATCAGAGGAACTTTTACAGAACATCTTTAAGTAGCTTTCAGAAAATGGAACTGTGTTTAACTTGCAGCAGCAATCACCACCCATTTCATTACAGAACTTAGCTTAGCACACCCTCAGCACTAACTGCACAGTTGCAGTCCATAATTGCACTGCTAAAGCCTCTGTAAATCCAAGAAAAAATGGCAATATTCACCTGGCTCTTCCATAGCAGAAGTTCTACCAATGAGGAATGAAATTTTATCTTTAATCCTAAAATATCTTGAAAATTTCTAAGAATCCCACTAAAAGAAGCAAAACAAAAGCAAACTCTTCCAGTCTAACTTGCCTGTGGCAACATTTTGCAGGTTTCTTCATAGGGGAATGACCAACAGCACATAAATTTTTTTACCAATCCCAAGTTGCCATGTTCCACTGACCTTAAAAAAACGCTGTCACTCTTCTTGATTTCACAATTTCCTGTGTAAGACATAGGAACCTATACAACACCTTTTTTTAGCTCCTCTGTCCTGTTGAGAAGTGAGTATCTGATTTGTCATGGATTTTGCTCCACGTGAAAGGACTACAGCAGTCGCAGCCAGCATCTGATTTTTCCAGGAAAACCTTTTTCCAAAACTCATTACTGTCTTAAAAAATTTAATTTACTACTACTTCTTTTGATTTACTATGACATCTTGGTACATTTTTCATTTCAGCTAAAACAGATGATGGACAGATCTTCTTGGCCTCTCTCCAGCTATGAATTTTCTCATGTACAGTCCACTTGGGACTGAATATCTCACACTGCATTTCAGATGTTTTCTCCCTAATCTTCTTAGGATCTATCCTTTGGAATCCACACAGCAGGGAAACCTACAAACTTTTTTCTCTTTAAGTATTGTGAGTTAAAAATCAATCATTTCACAACTAAAGCATAGTGCCTGCAATTTTTTCACACAAATGCTAACTTGAAAATTCAATTTCCACAACTCAAAGCAGCCTCCCTTTCCTGACACAACGGATAAGTTTGCTGCTGAATATGTATGCTCGGTGAGTCTTCTCTTCTAAACACATTTTCAGTTTCTTCCTGGCATTTTTTTTTCTACACTCCTATTTGTTCTCTTCCAGGACACATTATACAAAAACATCAACTAATCCTTACAGAATAGCTCACAACCCCATTATACCACTGAAGGAAATAAAAAGGATACATGCACATTCTGGAGGAAACCCTCACCATTTTAATTAGTAGGAAGAGCACTATTTGAGTACTCTCTAGAACCTGGGAAAAGTACACTTCAGTTCAGGATGACAGATCTCAAGAAATTTAAGAAACTTAATTCTATGGTAGTAGACTAATAAAGTCAAAGTAGTAGGGGTGTCACAGTCAAAAATTTTAACACTACAAGAAAAACAAGATCTGAAAGAATGGATAGTTTTAATTACAACACCTGATACAGAGAGAATAAAGTACTATTAGCATTTCTGTCAAAAGAAAATTTAGCCAATAGATGGTAATGGTTTACAAGGATCTTGTGGCCTTGATGGTTACTGCAATGATTAAAACATCACATCACTGAAAAGATTTCACTGTATTAACTCCTGTTTTATCTTTCATGGTTGTAATTCATTCTATTTTATTTATAATTTAAATAAAATTCAGATATAATTTTTCTCATTTTACCTCTCTGGGTTTTGCTTCCTCTTACACGATTTAGTGTAAAACTCGCCTGTTTTTCTCAGCTTTCTCAGTACCAGGTGCAGGTGGCAACGGGGGCTCACAGGCTGAGGAGAGGCCAGAGTTGCCCCATGCCAGGCTGCAGCCAGCACCCAGCAGGCACCACAGGGCACAGCCAAGCCCCCAGCCGGGAGGGCAGCACCGCTGGGACTGCAAAATCCTGCACACGGGAGTGAGCGAGGAAACCGGAGGCGTGAGAAATAATCCTGTAACACTGAGGTGAGAGAAGAGAGGGGAAAGGTGCTTCGGGCACCACAGCAGAAACTTCCTCTGCAGCCCATGGAAGGGACTCGGGATGGGGCAGTTATCCACTCTGCAGCTTGTCGAGGGCTCTGTGCCAGAGCAGGTGGCCATGTCCTGAAGGAGCTGCAGCCTGTGAAGGACCAGTGCTGAAGAAGGCTTATCCTGAGGAACTGCAACCCCTCCAGAGGGCCCACACAGGACCTGTCCTGGAAGGACTGCAGAGATCCAGCAGAGATCCACGCAAAGATCCAGCACTGAAGCAGTGAAAATTGTGAGGAGGAAGAAGCAGCAGAGTGGAACTCTTATGGACTGATCACAACTCCATTCCCCATCCTCCTGTGCCACTCACAGCAGAGAGGAGGCAGAGGAGTTGGAAACGGAGTGAAGCTGAGCCTATGAAAGAAGGGCAGAATGAGCGAAAGTGTTTTAGTTCTTATGATTTTCTCTCACCATCCAGTTCTGGTTTTAATTGGCAATATATTCAATTAATTTTTCCTGGGTTTGTTTTGCACCTGATAGCAATTTGTAAGTGATCTGTCTTTCACTCAACCTAAGATATTTTTCCTCTTGTTTCCCGCCTCCCACTGTCCCGTGGAGGGGATGGAGTGAGAGAGAAAATGGGTGGATATCTGGCAGCCCATAAAGAGCAATCTACCACAGTCTAATAAAAAATGTACTTCCTTTCCAAATTCAAGTAGCATGAACATATAATTGAGAACACTTTTTGAGGCACAATTGAGAACTGGAACAATTCTACAAAATTAGTTTCAACTCATGCATTGCTGCATTGTCTCTTTAAATACTTAGCTGGCCTAGATCCCACTTTGCCATGTCAGATTTGGATAACTTTTACGTGCTTTTCACTGCATGGAGGTGGCCATGGCAGGGAAGACAAACTCCATGCCAACCAAGCATAACTTAAATAGAGACCTCAGACTCAGAGTAATGTAGAAAAAATTCTGTGATGTAGGGAGAGGAAGCCTGAGAGAAGGGGGAAATTATAGGTCACCTTTCTGTATGGAAGGCTAGACAGAAGCAAGGAAAAGACAGGGACACATCAAAGATGCAGTAACAGATTTAGATCATTTGGGTAATTTCCACTACAGGGTAAAGTTCTCATGAGTCTCAGTGTCAGGCTATATTGACTATATAAGAGTATAAATCAGAGAAAAACTTTACACGGACAGAAAACCAAAATTAAGCTGTGGAAGGAAACAGGTTTAAAAAAATCTAGACTTCAATTTGTTTCAAGCCTGATCAACATCTCTGTATCATTTGCACTATTTCCCCCAGTCTAAAACTCTCAATCTCTCTCAAAAGCATTGTTTTGGTTAATCTGCAGCTGTTTGTGTCAGGACATATTTTGAGTCACAGTTAAAAGTCAATAAGGACTTGACATCACAGAGAGTTTGGCCAAACTACTCAAAATATACCAGTCAACAAAAGTCACAATTTTCTTCATACTTTCAGTTTAGATCCAGTTCACTTGGCTTTGTTTTTAAATCAGACAGTTAAAGATTTTTTTTAATTTATTTTTCTGCTTTCCATTAATATTTCCCCTTCAAGACTCCTAAAAATGCTTATCTTCTAGACATCTGTCCTGAATTTGCCATTGTAAATAGTGAGACAATGAAACCATTTCCTTTCTTCGACAATTTCAACTCTTCAGTGCCTGAATGATTCTTCCCATCTACTGGAGACCCCTGCTGTCTCCTCCCCAGAGTCTCTCTTATTCTGGACACAGTGGAAACTACTGTTTACATGACATAACCTCCCATTTCATTATATTTCCTTTTAAATTCCACCTTTATCTTTTTTTCACTTTCTGTATTGCAATATCAGCTTCATCTTATAATTTCTACAACCTTGTATTGTTAATGCAGCTCTTATTTTCAGATAGAGCTTTTATATCCCTATTTGTATACTTTTTCTCTACCCAAGATCTCAAACATGATCTAACAATTACGATATATAACAAGTGCATATTACCTTTCAATCATGAGTGCAATCTACTCTTCAACACATCCCACCTTGCTTGTGATTCTTCATTATTTTCTGCTACTTGGATTTCATCCAGCTTTTCTGCACCTAATGGCTTATGGTTTAGGTAAGATTTTTTAAAATTATTTACACAATAATTTTAAAAATACAAGGGTGTAAGCTATTCAGATACATATAATTTCAGCCTATTTTAAATAGTGACTGGGGTGCTTTTTTTGGACTAATATCTTAGCTCTAAAGAACCACTACACTTTTACATCACTTGATCCTCAGTTCCATTTTTTTTCCCTCACGGAATGCTGAAACACTTAGAACACAAATACTGCAAATGTACCTTTATCTAAATAACAAATTAAACACTTGTTTTAATCAGACTACCTTGTCATCCTAGCAAAATTCAATCTATTTAAATAAATCAGATGTGATTTATATGCAGTTAAAATTATAGATGTTAGTGAAAGCATTACAAATACAGACTGTTCTTAACTTTATTTTCCTACATATTTTGAATCACTAACTGAATATTTGAGATTGCCATATGACGATTATACATCTTTCATTGTATATCCAAAATGAGACATCCCGTTCTAAAAGGCATCTATCCCATTAGAAGTGCACTATTTTAGTAAGCATCAGTTGGATGCCTCAAATCAGAGGTGAGACATTTGTGAGAAGTTGCAGAAGCCCTTTGTCAGACCACGGGTAATTAAGGGAATTTTTAAGTTTAGCACTGTTCTCAAGATCATTATAGAAGAAACTGCTTAAAACTCTTTATATCCTTGCATGTAGGGATAAAAGTTAGCCACAGACTCATGGACAATTTTTTTCATAATTTTGGAGCGTAAGCAGACCCTATTCAAATCAACAGGGGAGGTATGTGCCAAACGACTTTTTAAAAGCTGTAACTTTGGCTTATTTTGGATTTCGATCTTGAGGCTAGACAGCTTCTCTACTGAGAGCATCTTTTAAGCATGTGCTGAAGTGCTGTCTGAATAGGAATGAAGTTAACATATGCTCAAGTGTTGTTCTAAATAGTTGCCTTCCCTTTTTAAATATATAACTCTCTTGACGTCTGTAGTTCCTTGAGATTTAATGTGAACATAGACACATTGTCACCGTAACACTGGAAAAATAAAAAATTTGCTTAAGAGACATCTGTAAATGAAGAAGGTTCCAAATTCTTCATGACAAGGAAAGTGGAGTGAAAGAAATTGAAGTAACACAATGAATGAAGAAGAGCTGAATGCCTACTCATCTGTGGTTCCTGCTAGGATTCTCTTCAATTGTACATATTTCTTCTGTATTTATTCAGGTACATTTGCACAAAATCAAAACAGTATTTTAAACTTCCATTCAAACTGATGCTTAAAAAGGAACATCATGTACAAAATACATGTCAACTGCTTCTGATTAGCTCAAAACTTCTTCTAGAATAATAAGACACAATTCACTTCTGCAACTCTATTAAATAAGTATTGATTGACAACTGCATAGGAGTTGTCCTATGGTATCATCAATAATGATACCATGAATAAAAAAGAAGTTGTATTCAGTAAGAAGCTTATAAAATACAAATCACATGATACAAAAGCATTTATTTCCTAAGTTCTCTTTACTGATGTACATCAGCCAACGTGTTTCATTGTCTTATAACTAAAGCACAGGTCCTCCTACAGAACTAAATCATTCCTTTATTATATATTCACCTTCTAAAAAATAGCATAAAAAGCTATAGTTTCAAGATTAAAATTAAGCCCTAATTTTTAAAGATGGTGACTTACTGAAAAGTAAATTATTCTACAGCTATCTTTCTCTAAACTGATGCCAACTACTACCACACTGTTATTTGTCAAAAGAAATCAAGAGAGCAATGTTTGCTTTGTTGCTGTCTCCCATTTATACCTGCTCTCTGTTAAAAAAAAAAACCACTAAAAGTATAAGGGGATGCTTTATCACTAACAAAATTTGTAACATCCACACATAACAACAAACCCACTGGTGACAGAATCACCACTTCAATAACACTTCTCATTTCCTTTGCAACTGACAAACTATTCAGTTGTACCATGGAAATAGAGATCTCATACCTAAGAGCATCCATTAAGCAGTGACAAAGTGAAGGACAAGACAAATTAACTCCATAATCTGGTGTAAAAGCACAATATTACAAACAACTGTCAACAGCAAGGTCCCCATTTCCAATAGCCTCTCTTGACAAGAACAAAATAGCCTTGAGGGGTTGAGCAGTATTTCTCATTCAAGAGAGCTACCACAGCCAATAAAGCTTTGGTAAATACTGTGTCTGTAGATAATACAAAAACAGCAGTGTGTGCAAACAGCAATACCACCATTACCAAAATGTAAAAATTATGAAGGAATGGAAAACAATGTAAAAAGAAGCCCCTATTCTAGCTGCAAAAAATAAACATTTCTCATCTGCTAGAACAGAGCTCTTCCACAGTATACTGCAAAATGGAAACATGGATTAAGAAGCACTTATGTAAAAGCACTAATAGCTTTTATTTTAGGTGCTAATGGGCATTAATGATCCTGTTGATTTCAGGAAATTATCAGAAGCAATTTACACATGAAATGTGTAATGTCTTGAGCTCTAAAGAAAGGCTTAAGAAGAGTGCATTTATACAGCTTTATGACAGCACAAAGACATAATCTGAAGACAAGCAGTAGTAAGTTTGTTACATTTGCATGTCAATAGACATTTGACAAAATCGTGTCTCCTGAGGGCTCCGTAACAGTGATGGCAGCCTGAAGGTACAAGCAAGGTACTTCCCGAGTAAGTCTCTAACAGAAGGTCACGACTTTTCTTAAGTCAACTGATACAGTCAGAAAAATATTTCACAAGACAATTGAACTGATGCAATGGTACCATACTGCTTCCTTTCAACCACGTGTGCTTGCCATTTCCTTTGAAACAATTTTCGTGCCAAACCACCCAAGAGCTAAATTAGCCTGTGTTCGACCTGAGTCAGCTCACTGAGCAAACAAATGCCATAAAAAGCATGCAGCACTGTATGGTTCAGAGCAAAGGGGATGGAGACACTTCCTCAGTATCACCGACCTTTAAACGAAGCCCATCTGACTCATAATAGTTTATGTGGAGAAGAGGAAAACAAACTTTAAGAGCAGCAAATCCCATCCATGGATCTGAAACACAAGTCAGGCACCAAGACTAGCTCAGAACAATGGCTCTGCATTTAATTTCATTCAGCTAATGAATTATACAATTTGAAAGGAATGAGTGATTGTTAACTCCCCCTTGTGCTCCACACATACCAAAGGGAGAAGTGGTAAGGCTACTGACCACCTGCAGTAGAGAGAAAAACAATTCATTATCTCCCAGGTCACAGAGAGTGGACTAGCCACGAGGGAAATACAACTAATATTTTAGATCAGAGGTGAAGTGTTATCATAACTATTTTTTTAAGTACCAGCTGCTTTAGAGCAGAATACCACTCCCACAGTCAGCCCCAGATACTTCTTGCTCCAAGCAAGTCTTAAATTCTAACTCAGCTATTCTCTTGACCAAAGAATATTGCAAAAGGCTGGACACTTCATCAAGTCACTTCATTTTTTGGAGCCCCACTTCTCTCAGCAAGTTGCTTCCAGATGCTGCTCTTCTTGGCTAAAACACATACTTCTTTAATCCCTTGGGCAGGCACTGCTGAGAGCAGGTAAGCTCAAGAGCCAAAGCTGAGGCTGAACATTTACCCCCCTGCAAGCTGGCCTGTGTTCCAGATCTGGTATTTTGATTAGTCATTTCCTAATTACAGAATCCTTTAGTGAAATTGGGGACATATTTCTAAGAGCCTACCATTAAACAAAAGGCACATACTGAAATTAATTTTACAATTGATCTATCATTAGAGGCTACTTTCCACGGTACATTAAGTTGCACAGGATTTTGCTATTCTTCTGAAACATGTGCATGACTTTACCCCTCTTGATAGGCCTTTCTGAGAAAAAGGGGGATAAAAAATGGCAACCTGCCAACCAGGCAGGCACCTGGATGTTTTTGCTTGGGGTTTTTCAGTCAGTGAAAATGAATGCTAGCTTGACTGACAACATTGAATTATGCACCAAGACTGTTATGTTCAAAACAAAACAAAAAGAATCACAGTACTTTGTAAAAGACTTAAAATAATATAGGTCATGAATAGGTCAGCATAGAAATAGGCTGTACCTGAGCTGCCCAGTTCTCTCTGGTTAATTATCTTTCTAGGATAGCCATTCTTCTGATCTATTTAATAAGGAATTAGGCTCCTTTTTTCCAAGGACGCCTCACAATGATAACTATACCCACCTCAGTTTCAGATAAAACTAACACAGCAAATCCTATCTTGCAAAATCTGCCTAGAACCTAAGAGCGCAATACAGCGCCTCACTTGAAGGGGAAAACACTGCAAGTACACACAAAATATGCTTTGCAACCTGCAGTTTCCCATGTGGAAATTCACAGGGGAAGTTTAAGATCTGCGTGGTGATCTTCAGCACCAGTTAACTAAGGCTGATCAGTCTAATAAATTAGTTGTTTTCACCGTGGCAAATTCCCACAACTGTATTTTTCAGAGGTACGTATATGTGCTTGTTTTGTTATACTGTAGTCATTGTCTCTAAGAGATTGTTTGTGTTAGCCAGAAATACTGCAGCCTAGATCTTCTGAATTTGATAGCCCATTTGGCAAAATATGTGTTGCAGAACATGGAATACAACTTCCTTGGCCATTTCTTTATCTGATTGCTACTGACTCTCCTGTTCATAGCACTGGAATTTTCTTTTAAGCATTGCATTTTTAAAACATTCAGTGAAGACCTAATTATTTTTCTACCACTAGAGTCTGAATGCTTCTGTTCACAGACAAGCCTAGCTGGCTACCTTAATGCAGTTATTCTTTAATGTTCCAGTTACACTATGTTTTTGCTGTGTGAACAAAGAAGAATTCTGACAAACTTTCTCAGCCTGAGCAATTAAGAGGTCAAAAACGACCCTATTTTTTGACCCACATGTTAGGAATGTGATGCCTGTGAGTTGCTTGTGCAAACTGAGATTTTTAAATCCTTGTACTTCAACTGCTTTTCACAAAACGGAGTCTATTCAGTTCTTTTAAATAAATGTACTCATAAATATCAATAGCTACCTTCAATGTTCTCTCTTGTAGCTGTTTATTTGCCTATGTCAGTTAGAGGAAAACAACAAGCTTCCCCACAAAAATTAGGACTATCTGAAATACCATTAAACCAGCTGTTATGTTAAACTTTTTCCAACCATGCAAAATGTTCATGTTCTACTCCCAGCTTCCCTAGAATCACAGAACTATTGCAGAAAGAGTCCTTTGGAGGTCTCCACCTAACTTGCTGCTCCAAGTGAGACTGCTGCCAGTATATTGTCATCCATTACTTTGTCTGAGTCTTGGAAACATCCAAGGAAAAGGATCCCACAGCCACTGCAGACAATGGGTTCTGCACTACCCACCCAGTGAAAAAGATTTTCCTAATTTCTGGCATGAAATTCTGCTATTTCATTTCACTGGAGAGTACAATTTTTTAAATTAGCAGTCATAATAAAGGTGATAAATACAAATTTTGTATGTGGATTAACAGACAAATTAATCTTTAGCTGTATTTGGCTGTTTTATCACTTTCTCAAATTCCTGTCCCTAGAATGATTTCAAACCATGGTACTCATGATGTTGTTCTTGAATTTCACATGACTGTGAAAGATGACAGTGACTGTAAATCACTTAGCTGTATCAAGGCTCTGACCTTCCAGTATTTCGACAAGGGTTTAGAACTTACCATTTTATATTAATGATGACTCTGTACCCACACCTGGCTGCACTCTATGTGTTATAATCCATAACAGACCATGCAGAAACACAAAACAGATAAACTTTAATCAATCATAAAATCACACACTGCTACCAGACGCGAGGTGTACCTTTGGAAACAAAGTGATCAATCACAATATAGAACAGAAAAATATGTATTAACATCACTGTTTTGTTGAAATAGCCACAAAAATACTTTTAAAATAGTTTCAGACAAGCTGATGGGTCTGAAACAGAAGTCGGTGCCTGCAACTCTCAAATAATTATCTTCAGATATGCCTTGCTTCATTGTTACCATCCTTGAAAGTTTCACTAAGCATTTGATGTGCTGCTTAGCCTCTTGGTAAATTCATGATTCAATCTGACAAGAAACATCTGTTTAAAATGCAAGCAACTAAGTGTGAAAAGCCGTAAAGAATGCAAAACAGGTGTAAAGCTGCAAGTCTTCCATTCTTTCAAATTTTAAAGGAACACATATCCACAACTCCAGAAGCACAGGTCACTTAAACTAGAACAAAGCTGACTTCATCTCCAAAGTTGAGTAGAAGTGGGAATCTCTCACTGTAAAGGAAACCACACCACTGAAAGGCCAAAGAGTAAAGATAAGTGGAACTTCAAGGAGGGTGTGTTAGTTATTCACAGTACTTACTGCAATATTAATCCTAACAAGTACTTGTCTATTAGATACCTTACATGGAACATTGTTTCATCAGACTGAATTTGAAGAGATGAACTACCTGCAAAAATGAGCCACAAATTTATTAAACAGAATTGAAATCACAAGCTTAGCTAGAGGTAAATGTATGAGAATGTTAACAACATTGTCACAATTTTCATAAAAGTATCTGAAGTTTTTGGCAAACTTGGAGTTGCCTGACAGCAGTAACACACCAGGTGATAAAACCTAGGAAGTTTTTTTCCCCTTATAAACATAAATGGTAATGAAAAATTGCTCTATATAATGAGTAATGGCTTTTAAGAATCTTTTGGATTTCTGCTAGTGCATTTTACATGTCAGAAACTTCATGGTTTCCTTTCCAAGCTATGCCCATGTACTCATAAGAAACAACAATGCTAAAACTGATGAAAACCAGGTTCTTGATAATGAATTTTGTGAAAATCCACGTTTCTCTTAGCTTATTAATTTTGCCCTGCGAAATGCAAATAGAATTTTAAATTTCTTCTAGGGAAGAAAAGCAGAATGGCTCCAGTGATTATTTTGACCAGTGAAAAAAATGCAATTTTAAATGGGAATTGTATTGCCAAAATTTTAAGGCAGCTTTTTTCACTGTCTTTAATTTTGAGAGAAAATTTAGGTATAAGTGAGGTAATGAAACAGACTGTACTGCTGGAAGAGAAAACACTCTCAAGCATGGACTCAAGCACCAACAAAATTAATAGTTACCATATTAGTCTATTCATGCTTGCATTTGCACAGCAAAGATACATCTGAGTGGCTAAATTCCTAGCCTGATATTTAGGGCACTGCTTATGTTCTTCTGTGCCAATCTGAAAAACCAAAAGCATTTTCCGTTCAAGAGAAAATAATATTTTAACAACATCTTGAATTCTTTTTTATTTTTGAGGACAAGAATACCCAAAAAATCTACCATGGGTCCAGTGCTGCTATTACTCCTTACACAACTGAGTCTACTCCAACTTCTATGAGTAATTAAACACAAATTGAGCTAAAAGACAATATTTATTAGATCACTGCTCGAAATACTGGGGATTAGGGAGACTCAAGCTTATGGGCTGACTTGGAATGCAGTTACTGGATACCTTAGCTTCAGCAGAAAAAAATGCCTTTAGTATGAGCAACACAAAACTGAGATAGAGACATTGAATTTCTTGCTTCTGCACCACTCGTGACATATTGTGTCCAGCTGTCCCCACAATGGTTTTCATACTGCTCTTTCCTACCAAACAGAAAGGTGAGCTGGACCCTCTCTGTAGTAGTAGTGGCAGAACATAAAATTCTGTGTAGTAAAATTCTAGTAGTGGCAGAACCTGAAATACATAATAAGAGATGTGGGGTAGTGACAAAGAGATTTATTTCATGTAAAAATTGAACACAGTTAAGGGATAAAAGAATTAGGGTTACATCAAGGCTGAGCAGAGGACTGCAAAGTAACTAAGCCATTCAGTTTCAAAGACGCGCTAGGAAGGTGAAAAGACCCAAGGTTCCTTGGATACAAGCAAGCAAACATAAACCCTGTGGTTTTCGAAACTCTGAGACAGTGACTCGCTTTTACGAGAACACTTTTCCACTTCATCCTTTAAAGCAATCGTTCAGGGCTCGGGGGTGTTCACCTTCCTCCACGCGCTTGTGACCGTGTTCCGCTCGCCGGGGGCACCCGCTGGCCCGCTCCTGCCCCGCTCCAGGCCACACTTCTGTCCCGCTCCTGACCCTCTCTAGCCACGCTCCGGTCCCACTCCTGCCCCGTTCCAGGCCCCACATCTGCCGCACTCCTGCCCCGTTCCAGGCCCCACACCTGCCGCACTCCTGCCCCGTTCCAGGCCCCACATCTGCCGCACTCCTGCCCCGCTCCAGGCCCCACATCTGCCGCACTCCTGCCCCTCTCTGGCCGCGCGGGGCGCGGAACTCGCGTTCGCGGCGCCCTCTGGCGGCGACGCGGGGCAGGAGCGCGGCCGGGCCCCGCGGCGGCTGCCGGGCCGCGCTGAGGGACGCGTCCGGCCCTCCCAGGCCCTCACAGCCCGCGGGGCCGCGGGCATGCCCCGCACGGACGGGCGGGCATGGCTGAAGATCAAGCTTGGCCATGTTACTTTTCACGTTAGGATGTGGCCACCGGTATAGTTCTCCGCTAAAAGTGTTTTTGCGAAATGGCAGAGACACTACTAGAGGGAGATCTGTAGGGGAGATCCATGGAAGACTTAGCACAAAGAAAAAGGGACAGTAAATATACACAGCCAAATACACCAGTGAGTAGAAGAAACAAAATCAGATACTAATACTTCGTGTGCCAGTGTATATTCCGTTCATCTACAGGATGTTTTTCTAGGAAGAACGTCGGCCCTCGCTCTCTCTCCTTCCTGTCTCCCCAAATCATCAGTATTACAAAACAGGGAGTCTGCTTCATTTGGATCAAGTCTCCCACTTTACTGCCTAAGTGCAGTCTGCTTTTATTTCAAAGAGAAAAAGGTAGAAATAAATTGTATTAATATTTCCTTGGGAAGCCATGCTTCATTCTTTACAATAGTTGCTATTTAAAATGCGGTCTTTTTTCTTGATTGACAGATGAACAGACTATTACTGCATATACTTCTAAATTCTAAGAATAAACACTACTGAACCTATTGATTCACCTAAGACTCCCATCTTGATGGTTTTGCTATCAGAAAACTCTCCAGTGAGCCATCCTCATGACTTAGGACCATGGTCCATGCCTCCAGAAAACATTTAGATATGAAGTCACACAAACTCAAACCCCTCAATAAGAAAAACATATTCCTTCACTTGCTTCCCAACAGTGAGGCAACACGGGATACATTTAACTCAGAAGCTGACCTTCAGTAGGGGCCACCATTATATGTTCAAGAAAAATTATAGTAATATTGGGCAAATATAAGGAACAACCACCTAGGACTATAAAAACAACTTCTGGCAACATAAAATTTCGAACCTTCCCAAGTCAGAAGTTGCCAGTGGACTAACTGTTTCTACGAGCCCCAAAAGACCAACCCCTCACAAAGTTCTCCAAGCATTTCTATACTTTCTGGTTTTCCCATCATCCTGTGGCACTAAGTTCCATGAGGTTTCCTTTTTTTTTAGCTTACTGCCTCATTGGCAAAAAAAAAACCAAAAAAAAAAAAACCAAAAAGGGGCAACTCATACAATGAAAAACACTGAGTAACTCACTGAGTAACTGTTTTATTTCACCTAGACACTTAAAATGGTCTGACTATCCACCACAACAACTTACTCATCAGCCAGCTGTTTTCCAGAAGGAAAACAGTGTCTTCCTTCTATTTAGTGCCTCCCCACATCTAAGTTTTTCTATGTCTCTGCTGGTCTGGTTTAGCCTGCTATTTGCCTTTTCCAATTTGACTGTTATCTTTCTGAAGTTATACACTGATGTAGCAATATTTTCCATTCTGTTCTTTGTAGACTTCATGATGAGGGCTCTCATGGAGACAGAATGCTGACTGCAGCAAATCATCAGGTCCTTATTTTGGTGGCAATACTAGCTGAAAGTCCAGCATTGTATTTGATAGAGTTTGCATTCTTTCACATCTACTGGCACAGTCATTTAAACACTTTATCAGTCACTGTCTCCACTATGAAACTTTTATGTGATTCCCAGCTCTTCATTTTAGGGAGCTAAATCTGTATTAGCAAAAATGTTATTACTTGACTATTTTCTGTTTTCCCTGATCAGAAAACAGTGTCTGTTAAGACTCCATCAGCAGCCTTCTTCACTCTGGAGCCTAGCCATTCATTCTTATTTTTCCTTCTGTCTCTTAACAAACACATAGTTTGTGAGAAGAGGTCTGTAAGACTTCTTGGTGAAGGCTCTTGTTAACAGCATTTTGAAAAGCCAAGTATGTTGTATTAACCAGCATTTTCACTGTCTCCTTCAAACAACTTTCTAATAGATTTGTGAGGCATTGTTTCCCCTTGTAAAATGGAAATAAACCACTTCATCTCTTCTTTATTGTATCATTCATTCCTATTTATCCACTAATCTATTCTTTGCTAGAACTTCTGCCAGAGAACTTCGTTCTTCCTCAAGGACTTCTTAAATAATTGATGTCATATGTGCCAAATTTCATTCCCCTCCAGTTAGTAACTTAACATCTTACTTAGGTTAGTTTCAAGTCTTGACTGAATAGCTACCATATGGTCACAATATTTATCATTTCTCTTATTAATGTCTTTTACTGAAGCTGTGGTCCACCAGTAAAGCAAATCCAGCACTAGGGATACTACCATCAGACCAAAAATTTAACAGCCACAAGAATGCCAGTCCAAATGTGTCCACAGAATTTTGTCTGGTTGGCTTTAAACTAGCAGTCTCCATGTCATATAACATATCATTTATCTTTTATTGTACTGCATAAAATCAGCATAAGGTCCAAGTTACACATGCTTACTAAATGAACAGAAATGCATTCACCTCCCCGCATTTGAACCAGATGAAACCTGTACTGAGGGATGATCTGCTAGTGTGCAACATCAGCCTCACACTTCATTTAGAGATTAATTTCCTTATAAGATATGCTTAAAAAACTCAAACCTCCATTTTACATGGGTTCAAAAGTGATTACATCAATTCATGGGAGGACAAACTAACGCTCATCAGGACTCAATGCAGATCACTGCAATCTTCTGCCACATAGCATTCAAGTGCCTCAGCAGGCCAGCCCTCCTTTATTCTCCTTCAGGCATGTGCTAATATTCACAGCTGGATTCAGACACTAAACAAGATAAAAATAATTTGATCTACTATCACCAATCTGATGTGGTCTTTAAGTTTTACTTGTCCCAAAAAAACCCAACTTTTACTCCAAGAGAATATTCCAGTTTCACTGTTCCAAAACTCGTTTATATCTCATCTGCCAGTTATAGCTCATTGTACTCCACATCGGAATATATAAGAACTTCCTGTGAACGTCAGACCATGTTCTTTGTTACCTTAAGAGTTCTCTCCATGAAGCAAGCTCAGTGGAAAAAAAGAGATCAGAGACTAAAGACAAGTATAAGGAGTTCATTTGCAAAGGCGAAGACAAGAAAGGAAGTGAGCAGCAGACTGCTGGAAAGCCCTTGCTTTCTAGTCCTCCATGTCTTGGAGAGCCATGGGAACACACAGTTATAAGATCAAATTCTTCTGGATACTTAATTTTTTTTTCCTGAATCTACACACAGAACTAAGACAATTTCCCCATGAATACAGATAAGCAAAACACCTGAAAGTGGAATCAAAGACTGAGAGATTATTGATTAGTAACACACTATCTCCAGGTTTTGTTTTTGGGCAAAGTATCTCAGTTTGGGATGGGATTTTTTTGTTGTTGTGGTTTTTTTTAAGAAATCTGTGGGATTTAAAATTTGTCTTTGAAAACCTTTTGTCCTTTCCTCTTTACAGAGAAAATACTACACCACAATAGAATTCCAAGTAGTCACACCTACCAAATATACACGCAGTCATACCGCTGTTGGAATGAACTGCACTTACCAGAATAGAACACATACTTGGAAAGTGCCTCTCTGTATAATACCAAAAAGATTAGAAATCCAGACCTAAGGCTGTCCTGAGTCACTGCAGTGCTGTCCCTGCATTAACACTGTAGTAGGGAAAAATATCATGTGCCATACACACACATGTGCATATCACATATGCATGTTATACGCATCTCAAAAGAGTTCACTCCCACATGGTAAGAAAAGGCAAAAGGGCTTTACACTGTTTCATCTATATTTCCTGGAATTTCAGGAAAATATGAAAATATGAAAACATTTGTAGTGTAGCACATTATGCTTTCTTGCTGTTTCTTGGCACAGTAATATTTTGCCAAGTTGCCAAAATAAGTAAATAAATGAACCTCTAATAGGATTCAAGTGTCCATTTATATACATTTATTCTGAATTTGGGGTGCAGGGGGAGAAAAACAAAGAAATATACATAAGAAAAATCATTTGGCAAATAGAACCTGCAAAAAGCCTGCACCATTCAAACGGCTTATGAAGTCACTACAGTCTAGGGAAGAGAAGAAAATACTGATAAATCAGTGATTTACATTACATTTTCTCTGTGTCCTTATGAATACGGGATTTTCTGTGCTCTGATGGGACTGAGAAAAAAGGAATAAGCAGCTCTAGAGAAATGGATTCTTTTCAATATGGTACCCTTGTGTTTCAGCAATTAGCAAAGCAGTATCAGGGAATCCTTCACTACCACTAACATGATGAATCAATAATATTTACTATGACATTAATATATGCACCTACCTTCATAGTAAAAAAAAACCTCCTGATCCCAGTTAATTGTTGTTACTCTCTATCAAAAATGCCAATGGAACTTCACTTCTACACAGAAAAACTGCTTCAAACTAGAGAAGAATTTATCCATTAAGACAAGAAAAGTTCTAACTGCAATTACATCCCAAGATCAGGAATGTACTTACCACATACATAGTTTTAAAGAAATACAGAATCTACTATCAACTTAGTAAGTTAATAACTCATTACTTACTTAGTAAGTGCAGTAACTCATTTCTAGCCTTCGTAAGCCTGATTATCACCAATTGAAGAATGTATTTTAAGTTTTCATACTGAGAGAATTTACTGCATCTTTCTTAACAGGTTGAACATATGTTCTGATAAGAAATCAGTTGATTGCAACATGGAATGTACACAACAAAATAAATTATCAAAAGGGACACATTCCTTAGACCTCACAGGAACACATTGGGGAGCATGACAATAGCATGCTCTGTAGTTTTTGGGTCAGAACTATGGAGTCAAAATATAAACTTACTTTTTTTCTGATCCATTTTCTGTGACACAGATGGACGGGTAGGACTTAATATTGGCAGAGTGGTCATCCTCTCTGTGTTGTTAAAAGAAGCATCTGTAGACCACAGCGTCATCTCCTCTGCAGCGGCAAACAGCCGGGTGCTGTCTTCAGAGCCCTCCGCCAAAGCAGCGTCAGAGGCAGGCTGATGACTGAGCACTGTGGCCTGAGTTGGGGGACCAAAGGAATTTTCCTGGAAAGACTCTCTAAATATACTTGAGTTCTTGTTCGTGTGGTCAATGTGGGTTAAAGGCGTGGTGGTCCAAGAAGAGGGCTGTGTGCTGAGATCCACTGTGGGATTAGTCTTGGAACTATTTTCAACCATATTTGGCAAAAGATCATGAGACGTTTCGAAGTCACCATTAACTGTGAGGCCCTCACTTCCATTTGAATAAAAGCATGTTTTTTCTAACACTCCTGCAAAAAAGGAAAAAAAACCACCAAAATTATCATCACCTGGAAAAGTGTTACAAAATTGTCTTGGAAAGTTAATACTAAATATAATAACAGATTTTAAAATTATTTTAATATCAAAATTAAAATTAAAGACAAATTTAAGAATTCTATCTAGCAACAAAATAACAGGAGCAGATAAAATATGGTTGCTGTAGGATAAATAGAGAAACAAATGCTTCCATGAGCTTAAAATATTTTAATTGAATTTATAGTACGTCACCAAGTACTTACATATTTAAAACTACAGAGTACAATTTCAAGGAGGTTCAGCACGCATTCATTCGAGCACTATGTTAACAAGATGGACAATGCTAATTTTTTCTCCTTTTAAATTGTATCATCTCTTGTTTTCACAGTACCACCATCTTCAGAAATCCAATTCTGAAGCTTTAAGGGAACGAGTACATTATTAACATATTCCATATTCACTAATTTGTAAAATGGAAATAGGTACTGTTTTCTTTATATAAGATTATGGAATTTAACTACCACTGCTAAATATAGGCCTCTGAGTTACCTGTCATTCTTCTCTGATACTGGATTTTATATATACAGTTATTGTCTAACATTTTAGTCACTTGCTGGCTTTATTCTTTGATCTTTTATTATATTACAGACAAAACCAGACTTTGCTTCATTGTATGTGTTGAATAGTTGCAAGTAATTATAATTCACAAATCAAAACAGTAAGTAGATGTATCCCACAAGCACTGGGAATTCAAACTACGCCGTAAGATAACTGATCTTTAACTTATTAATTCAAATAATAGAGAAGACATCTTAAACATGTATAGAACATATAACTTATTTATCTATAATAAAAACTACAAATACTATCTCAAATTCTTTAACCAAATGTATTGGAGTCATATTTAATGCTAGAAGAGAAGCACCACTCTGTATTACAATATAAGAAATTTTTGGTAAATAGCAAAAGCAATTTTTGCCACTGGCAGCTCATGTAAAAGAGCTTAACAATCCTAATAGACACTGTTCATCTAGACTTGATTATAAAAGAAAATTTAAAGGAATCCTCAAAACATAAAGTCTCCCAAATGTTTCTAAGTAGCTGGGCAACAATTGATAATTTTAGTAACTTTTCTTCATATTAATTTGATCCTTCATTAGCTGCTTGGTACAGATGAGCCCCAAATGACAGGGCGGTTGGAATTAGATGATCTTTCTATGATTCTATGACTCCTAAGTCCACAAAACATCCACCACCATCTCTCCCAGACTTGATTTTCATTTTGGTTATTGCATTTAGCAAGATGGCTGGTTGCACCATCACCTCTCAGCTCGGCCTTGTCCACCCCCCACTACCCCAGGCTCTGTCCCTGGACAAACCCACTCCTCTGCCAACACCAGGCACCACACAGAGCCCAAGAGGGTCTCCTGAGCCCTTTCCCATTACTGAATTCCTCTTCTCACTTCCCCGTGCACTCTGCTGCTAGAATAAATCAGTTAACTGGTCTGAAATTCAAGGACTGGGCAGGCAGAAATGTTTATTAATCACAGCTACAAGTAAATAAAAATGCCAGAAGAATCCAACTGAAACGACTTTGGGTTGGAAAGCTTTATAGGTAAGGGAGAAAAGAGAACTGGAATAGCTGAGAAGGGGCAATGTTGGCATTTTCTTTTTTACTGAGTAACCTTTAACGATAGCAAAGGCAAACAGCAAGAAAAACTGGTGAAATTTCTGAAACATAGTGAGTTTCAGTTAAACAGTTACCATCTGAGATTTCCTCATATTCTCATTTATCCAGGCTGGATTGTTTAGGCTCCAGTGTCAATAACTGTGAGTGAATCTTTATGTCCAACTTCTACTGGACAAACCCTGGGGAACTTTATATATATATATATATAAATCTTAGGGTTTCTGGTTTTCCACCAGGAGATATTCATATATCATTGGGGTTTGGAGGAATTTACTGAGTGTATTTTACAGAAGCAACTAAAAATCTCCCACCTGCAAATGATTTAAGCAGCAATTTTTTTTTTGTTTGAGTCCTCTGGTCAAACCAAACAGTAAGTGCATTTTCACAAATAGGGACTAGTATTAATATGATTTGCTAAAGTCTGTGGAAGAGTGAGTGGTTGTGCTCAGAAATGATGCTCACTAAAATGTGGCTTTATTTGGATGCCAGATATTTGTGTTCAAATAAAGCTCTGAATCTCTAGAATTCAGAAGCCTACTTTGTTTCAAGTTTCAAACTTAACTAGGTTTTTGGGGTTTTTTTTCCAGTTTTCAAAAAGTTAAAATAAGCTTTCTTAATTCCTTTGGGAAAGTGCATAATATTTTTCCATAATTCAAGAACAGCTTAAGGTATTTTTTCACATTCTCTTTCTCCTCCCTAGACTCGTCTCTTCTACTCAGTAAAAAAATGCTGTTGGTCCCAAACAGCTATTAATACTGATATAAAATTAAAGTTAAAATTATTAGCTATTTATATATCACTCAGCAGAATAGGAGGCAATATATTACAAGACAGGTAAACTCTTGAAAATTATTTGAAAATCCCCTTTGGCTTAATACAGTGGTCAAATAAATACTGTGAAGCAAAATATTGAGGCTACCCACTGGATTCTGTCCTCTTCTCACTCAGACTTACTTTGTTTTTTTCTAGAACAACAAATAATAACTCTGTCTATCATTGCCATGAGGTCATTTACTTCTTTCACTTAGATCCCCAAATGCTTGTTTGCTTCTTCAACCCATCTTTCCAACAACAGCATTTTTTGTTCTATTTTTACAGTTTCCTCGTGATAACAACTCCTCTTAACAGGAGTACCACACAATACACCTCTTCAACACGTTAGGACTTCCTAATTGTATCATCTCCACTGACAATGAGCAGTATTAAAATTCTTTTTAACATTTTTTTCCTCCAAAATAACATCAGCCTGGCTCAGGCACATACACCCTTGAGGGAGGCAGGCATAGGCCTCTGGCATTCCCCACTTGCTAGCTCCAGATGATAACTCCATTTCCACTCAGTTTGTAATTTTAGGTCACCTTCCTGAGCCACCTCTTTCTTCTCCCACATTTTCCTCCTATCCTCTCCTTTTACCAATGCACCATAGAGAACTTAGGACTTTATTCCAGGCTGCAGAATCGACTCTCTGTGCTGGGCTCCCACTTGCTTTAATTTTCATCCTTCCCCTCTCCCTTCTCCTAAAAACTTTATTGTATATCTTAAATCAAGCTTACTAGATATGTTTTTATAGCAGCTATATTTAAATTTCAAGCTACCTAAGAAAACAGAGTGATGCTTTAAAACAATCAGTTCTTTCTTAATCTCTTCAGTGAAGAGAAATTAATTACTCTCTATCAATGTTTGCTAAACAGACATGCAGCCCACATAGAACATGCATTTTATTCACGTATACAGGCACATTATATCCAACAACTCTTCACACTTGGGTTCAAACAGAGCTGTAGATAGTAAATCATAAGCCAGACAGTTAATTAGTTGAGAAATAGATGTAACCATTTTTGATTTGTGTCTCCAGCTACAGCTGGGCATATCCTGATGACAGAAACATACAGTATGCTGGGCTTCATTGTGCTTGGTACAAAATAGAGCTACTGGGACCAGATTCATTCATTTCAAAGCAATGCTTTCTAGCAGTTTTAATGATCATTTCCAGTTGCTGCTCACTTTGGAGAATTAATGTTTTGCTTAAATATGGACAGGTTTTAAAAAATTGACCGTTTACTTAAAAATGGACAGTTAAGAGATTTAAGGAATAGTCACACTGTTCAAGCTAGTAAATTGAGATTCTGGAAGTGTAAACTGTGGAAGATTTCTAGCTCTTCACAGCAGGAAAGCTCAAAGAGACCAAGTCTGTTTAAAAGCTAACGAAACAGAGCAAAGCAGCCTAACAAAGTATGGGTAATGGATGAGGCAGTTGCAAAGGAAATAAAGCACTGGCTCACTACTACAGCTTCCTTCCTTCCTTCCTTCCTTCCTTCCTTCCTTCCTTCCTTC
>VWZV01015934.1:625945-832604 GCA_013397155.1 Irena cyanogastra | reverse complement strand
CCTTCCCTTCCCTTCCCTTCCCTTCCCTTCCCTTCTCTCCTTCCTCTCCCTCCTTCTCCTCCCTTCCTCTGTCCCTCCCATCAGATAATATCTATTAGCCATTCAGTACTATCAATTATTTCTTACATGGTAAGACTTCATACCAAT
This sequence comes from Irena cyanogastra, assembly GCA_013397155.1. Classification (NCBI taxonomy): domain Eukaryota; kingdom Metazoa; phylum Chordata; class Aves; order Passeriformes; family Irenidae; genus Irena; species Irena cyanogastra. The sequence goes on along the minus strand of VWZV01015934.1, from coordinate 832,457 downwards.
ATTAGAATTCAGTTATTACCAACCTGAAATGAAGTATTATTTTGGATATAGTGTATTGTTAGTTACTATTACAGACAGTTTAGATGTCCACAGCATTAGTTCATCTAATTTGCTTCTAGGCTATCAATGCATAGAAAATGAAAGCTGCTGAGAAGAATAGTAAATTATAAAATGTTAATTCAAAAGCTGCTTCTGAAGGGGCCTTCACCAGTTTTAGACTTGGGTTACAACACCAAGCCTTATTCTTTACCCTACAGTAATGACATTGACTTAAGAGGAGAGAGTCCTGATTTTTGCTACATAAGTAGGCTCAGAACTGGCCCCATTTCCTGGAGGATTTCATACATTTTAATCACAGGTCGATACATGCCTGAGGAAGAGACTGAGTAGAGCTGATGTAAATATACCTGCCTTTTTATCTGCTTTCTCACCAAAGAATGAAAATCTAAGGCAGAGGATATGAAAGAGACAAATGGAATGCTAAACATAAGGAAAGCAAATTTAACAGCTTCATATTTCCAGATTGCAAGAGTTACTTGATCATAATCCATTTCAGACTGTTCTTAGTTCAGAGATACAACCCAAGCCTTACCTGTCAATCGTAACATTCACTAGCTTTGGGGGCTTTTTTACTTCTTTAACTTAAACTAAATGAAAAGAACAGGCCTACAAGGTCGTGTTGCATATCCTTTAAAGGATCGAGAAAACAGATTTAAATTGTCCCAATTTTGACAGTGCTTTTGAGACATGTTTAGTTTCTTCCTATGCTTGCTGTTTGACTGTTTGATGTGTACTGAAATTGGAGTGTTTAACATAGGAAAAGAGATTTATATCTGTATATCTGGATACTGGATACATTACCCCCCTTACTTCAGATGTGCTTCTGAAGTACCTAAGGAAGCTCAATTAGAAAATATTCTCGCTAAAAAAAAGAAAATGAAAAAAACCCAAAAACGCTTAGCACTGAAAGCAAATTTTTTAAACTTTTTTTTTCCTGAAAAAAATAATGCTTTAACCTAGTTTTGTTTTTTTCATTTTGTACTTGAAGCAATTTAATGATATGTCAACTTTTCTAAAAGTAACAAAGAGAAGACTTTAAAAAAATCTATGTTAATAAATTAGCACTTTTTAATTATGAAAAACATACACACAGAATTACTTAACAGACTAAGCCATCATGAAACCTATGAATACTTTGAACCAGTTTCCACAAAACATATTTGGGGTTCTGCATTGATACATACTTTGTATATAGAAGAAATGAACATAATTTTCCTCAGTTAAATAGCAATATTTTGTATGCTGTTTTGTAAAAATTTGTGGCTATTTATAAATTAAATTTCACCTGAAAATAAAAACCAGGTTTGCATATGAATATGTGATACAAATTGATAAATATTCCATTCCACTGATAGTGATCTAAAATTATAACAAAAGTATCTTTTTTACTTGTAAAATGGCTGCTGGAAACTATCTACAAGTTCAGATAATGTGGTCCTCAAAGATCTACCTTGAGAAAATCAGAAAAGGTTTCCTCATCGATACTTTAAATATGTTTTAAGGATACAAATCTAAATAGCAGATTTATTCCTCTGCAAGAAAAAGTCACTAAGTAGATTAATTTTTTAGGTAGGTATGCTAAGATATATGTCTAATGTCCACAATTATATTAGCACTTGAGAATGTGGTCTTAGTTTTAGTCTCTTTAATTAAAAAAATGTCTCCCCTAATTAAAAAAGCACTCACCTACAAAGGTAAGCAGAATCACCAGCAAAAGGATAAGGGCACAGATGCATGGAATCAGTATCAGGAGCAAAAGTCGAAGGAACTTGGCAGAAGCCAGTTTCTGAGAGCAACCATCCCCCATATTATCCTCATCTGTTCCTAAGACCTGAAAAACAAAAATGTGGTTTTATCATGCTGGTGACCATCAGTAACTCCTACTTTTCAATAGCAGTCCTCCCTCCCTATTACACAGCTACATGATTTAAATATATGCTGTATATGGCTAGTAGATTCTTAATGATAAATTGTATGTAAATGTTCTTTCTGGTGGACAGTCTAACACAATGCATATAATTTATTAAACTTTATTCAATATCCACAGACTTACAGCTTCATTGAAATTTCTAAACATTTCTGATGAACTGGATGTTGGATTGGCATTTCATTTGAAAAAAATGTAAAATACATAATAAACTTAAGGAATAAGGTTAAATATAGATTATTTTATAATTAAAAATAATCCATTACTAATTATTTAAGAGCTCCATGTTCTTGTTTCTTTTACTAAAGAATCAATGTACTATTAAAACCTTTGTTTTAAGTGACAATAGAAGACTTATTATGCACAGTAATGATGTCTGATTTTTTAAGTACTTTATATAATTATAACTTAACACAGTATTCTGTAGAGTTTGCAAATCACATTTTCTGTTCTATGAGCGGAATACAAAAGAATTGAGAAAAACAATTTTCTGAATTCAACTGAGCTGCACAAAATAAAAAAATTCAAACCCTTGCAAATGCCTAAATATGCATTTTATATTTTTAAACCTCACTCCATTAATACTAGGATCTCATATACTGAAGAAATTTCAAGAAATTTTGTTTCTGTTTTTAAACAGAAACAAAAACTAAATTCCAAATTGATATTTAATAGCAAGATTGTTATAAAGTCAGTGCCCTTTTATTTGAAATTGACCAAAAAATAAAATCTTCCCTGTGATAAGGTGAAACTGGATGATAGGTTTATTCATTCCAGACAGTGTCTTCCCAAATGATGGCTAATAGTTTATCCTCTTTGTCAGGAAGATCAATCACATCAAAGTTGGTTGTTGGTTGTGTCAGGACACAGGAGTAAAGGCATCCATTACCCTGACAGCCTCTCCCCAAAAAGCCTCAAGAGACTGAAGTCTACAACATAAATAATATTAGTCTTGTAAATGCCAGTCTCTGTGGGTTATCCCTTTGGCTGCCTCTGCTGAACGTGCCTTTCTGTAAAGAGCAGGTCATCAGACTGACTGCTACAAACCAAAGTTGAATTATTTCTTAAGGAATTGCTGCAAAGAGACTGGATTTGTACCACCCCACAACATCATTCCCATTTACTGCCTTGAATGAGAAGACTGTAGGCATAAGTAGGATTTGCAGAATAATTTTCTATCATTCTGCAATGTCTCCTGTTCCAGCATGGCACAAACACTATTTGGAAGGAAATTTTTCTTTCTGATAATAGAATTATCAACTATTCCTGAAACTCCTGATTACTAGACACTGCAGACCCCTGACAGACAGCAGAAGCTAAGAAAACTGCATTTGTGAAGTTGTATGTATCTTTTCTGACACTGCTAAGCAGCACGTCATCTGACCACTTCGAGACCCATCCAGCGCAGTGTCTGTCCCATCTGACTTCCTTTCCTACTTCCACTGTTCAAAGTAAAGACATTAACCCTGAAAATGCATATGGTACTGGTATGGTGTGAGCTGCTAGTAGTATCTCACCCGATAATCTTCCTCCTATTCCAGTGATACTGTCTCAACACAGCCCTACTGCTAGATTTATCTAGCAAGCAGGATGGTAAACTTAAAAGATGTTGGATTTATCTGAAAATCTGAAACGGCCAGGTCAGGATGAGAATAAAGAGTGTCTGTTGAAACAGTCTGAGTGAGATGACAAGGTCTATAATCTGATCCTCATTTCCCACAGCAAGAGAAATATAAGTAATATTGGAGAGAGTTAACTGTTTGTCAGAATTGTTTTTTCTTTATCAGCAGCTTATTCAGAAGTTGTAAATATTTCAAACCAAGACTGCAGGATATCTCAACTAATTACTGCCCTTAGTGACATCTAAAACATTCAGTCACAGTTAAAGGATTCAGGTGAATATTAGGAACTTCAATCCGTGTGACATTCAGACAATACCTGCATGACTTCCTGCAGTCCACACTTGCCTATCTTTTCATATTGAAGTCTTCAGTGTCTGCCTGATGTTTTGCTTCTGGTGTTGCTGGAATCCAGCAGCTTTAGCTGCTGGACTCATAGCAGGCTTCCCTGAATTCCACAACCTGGGTTTGCACAGTCTGTATTAGGCCCCCTTGTGAGTTCTAAGCACAGGTAACAGAGGAATAACACAACTCTGCTATGAACACAGATCTCCAAAACACTGCCATAATTACTTCTGAAAGCACAGACAACGATGCAGTAGATGCAGTGCTCCCACAGGAAACAGGGAAATTGAGTTCAACACTCTCTTTTGCCTGAAGCAGCTAAAAAAGTAGATCGACAACTCAGCAGACTACCACAACCACATGAACACAGATTGCTCTTAAATCAGAGCACGCCATGCCTTGAAATAATGATATTCTGTAAAAAAGAACCTGGTTCTTCTGGGCCAGACAACAAGGAGCAGGACCATCAATACACAGCCTAGTGATCAAGTACTCAGGAGATGATTCTTAGTTTCTTCAAGACAAACAAATTTTAGATCCAGCTCATTTTCCTAAAAAAATGAAATTTCCTTCCAACCAAGATGCACTTCTTGCAAGTCCCAAGCAGAGATGTCCAACTCTACCCAGTGTAATACAAAGTAAATTCTGACCTGTGACTACACAAAGAGTTTATATTAGGAGCAAAAACAAGAACAAACAAATTTTTTGTTCTCAAATATTTGAAAAAACATTCAGAAATAGTATCCATCATCACTTTTTGACTCTTTTTATAAGGAGAGGGTGACATTGATTATTCTGGAAGTACATGAGATCTTAATAATCTCAAGCTCAAGCTTTTAACTGACAGCAGTTACCACCACTGTGATATATATAAAACTTAGAGTTAACTCAGCAGAAACATTAAATGTGTGCCAATCAAAACAGTGAGCTTCTGGTGATCCTCTGTTGCTGTGAGAAACATTTTCTAAAGTCTGCTAGCATTGTAAATACTACTTACTCTACATAAATGTTCAATACTAAATGAGAACATCAAATATTTTCTTTCTTGTCCACTCCTGAAAGCAATAAATCTCAATCTTTGTATTGACAACTCACTGCCAAAGATTTTAAAATGGGCTGTTGAATCCAAATTTGCTTTCAGTGACTGCTCAATAAAAGAATGCTGTGTTGTTAAAGACATGCTTCTCTAAGCACCATGAATTGCTTGTTCTCTAGAACAGCAAAGTAAATATTTATAGGCAACTAAACAGCATGTTGTATTTTTTCCTTCTATGGGAAAAGGCCTTGGGAAAAACAATACACCTGTTTAAATCATCATCAGTGACTATGTAAGCATAAACTTAATTTTTCCCGTTTCCTAATTTTACCATTTTCCATCACTTGAACATCTAGAGATTTTTTCTGTCAATTTCTCTGATGACTATGAACTAAAACTAGAGATAGTGCTACTGGTTCCTACATCAACAGTAAGAATTTAATAAAGCGCCCTATAGATAAACATGAATGCATTACACCTACTGTTTGTATATTCCCTGACAATATTTATTTTCCTCTTGCCACCAAATATGGCAATACACAAAGAATATGTGCACCAGCTTGAAGTGCTCTAGTATGACAATGGTATCTGCATAAACTTCAGACATGCTCTGTTCTCTCAGTTCCAATAATGGAACAGAGGAACAAAGAATAGAATAAAGACAAATAATGGAATCATCAGATAAAAATGGGCCTATGGAAGGACACAGGATGTAAAATGATTATTTCTTGGCTCACTGCAAGCTTCTAGGTTAGTGGCTGAGAGAAGAAACCAGTCTCCCACAACTCTCTGTGTAGTTAACAGTTTCTCTGAGTCATTCTCTAAGTCTGTTAAGACTGAGGTACCTGGTACCTACATACTTATCTCCCTTTCCAAGGGAAGAACAGGAACACTTATAAGCAGAATCCTTGAGAGTCCACTGACAGAAATCAACCCTAAATGCTAAAGATTTCAGCATAAAATAGATTTAGGCAAAAATTTATAGCACTGGACTAAAACATATTCTCAATACTTGAAGAACACTGGTGCAAGTTCTCTTCCAACCACTGTTGTTACAAAACTCAATCTAATAAATATTTTTCTGAATTAAATACTATGTGCACTACAGTTAGGAAATGTCGGTGTTTGTTTTTTAAGGCAACAAGTCATTTGCTTTTAATACAAAAAGGTTTTATATTTAACAAGAATATAGTCAGAAGAGAGGATGCCTAAAAACATCAGATAATTTCTTCTGACAGCTGAGAAGTTTTGTTCCTAATGAAAATACATTAACCACTCCTTACCTGAGTGGCATTCTTTCAGTAATGACTCCAATGAAGGAAATAGAATAAAAAGAAATTCTGAGCTAATTCCAGTGTGGATTTTTAAAAAATTCTAGGCTTATCTAGGACTGCTGGATCAGACAGCTCAGTTTATTTTCTGGAACTACAGAGGGAGAAAAAAGATGGAAAAGAATATGTAGTCTCATCTGACTACAAAAAGACTAAAAATTAATTGGACCAAAATTCACAGCTCATTTTCTGCAAGACGTGGAAAAAATCTGATCTCATGGCTGTCATTTCAATAACATGCCTGTCACATATTAAAGCAGAGAAATGACAGATTACATTAAGATTTATGGGTGAAAAGCCTATGGCAGCATGCAATTTTCCTTTTAGATACTAAAAGTATCTAAGTTACTAGTCTATAAAACAGCCTGAATCATGGTATAAGCACTCGACAAAAATATCTCCTGCTGTTGTCACCACAGAAGTAACAGATGTTCTTCCAATAAAGAAGGATCATTAGGGCTAATTGCCTACTGTCAGTATCTTCTGTGCATGATGGGTCTCTACACAGAAAAGCAGAAGACACCTCTTAGATCAGAAATGTTAATGTATCTCAAGCAAGCCATACACCAAAGCATTATTTAGTGTTTGTAATGGAAAAAAATGGAAGGAAGTACTACCATGAAATGCAGAAAGAATGTCAGGGGGCAGTAAACAGGTGACCTCATAATGCCATTGTCCTCAGAAGTCCTCATAATGCCTTTGAGGAATCTGCTACCCAGACAAGCAATAAACACGTAAGATTACGAAAACTATCTGCAGCTCTTTCCATATCCTTGATATTGTTCCTCTTCTAATGTTGAAGCAGTGCTCAGCTGTCAGCTCTTGTGATTTCATCTGCTTTTATGACACTGGTCTTATATCTCTAGATACTGGACTGACATGACCATACCAGTCATTATAGCTTTCCCTTTGCCATTAGAGGAAGATGGTTCCCACTTGTTATGGCTACAGAGCAAAAACTGAACAGGTGAAGGATCACTGTTTAAGCACAAAACACCATATATATATATATATCTAAATTTAACCATACTCAATCTTACAGCCTTTTCTGATCAACTCATAATATTCAAAGGCCTGGTAATGAGTAACAGAAGCTGAAAATGGCCTACATTTTTTATCAGTTCTGCCCTGTTTACTTGAATACTAGGAGTCAGCAACACACCTCCATTTGACTACTTTATTGTCAAAAAAACATAACACCATACTTCAATTGTCATAGTAAAGACTTGTAAAGATAAATCCTCCAAAGGTACAAAGTCACATGCTAAAAACACATACAGGCAAAAATTTGCAAAATACTTCATTTTCAGTGTTAGAAGAATTAAGAGAGCCAAACTGAAATGGACCCCGAAGAGTAAATGTTAAGGCAGGATAAGAAACTGGATACCAAGCAGCTTTTGTCTGCAAATACAACAGTATCCAAATTCTAGTGTACACAAACTGAAGAACAGTAGTGTCACAGTTATTCTAAAAAGAAATAGTGCCATTCAGAGGAAAAAAAAAAAACTTCTCACGAAGCAAAGCAACAAAAAAAAAACCCAAACACCATTTCATACAGAAGGCAGGAAAAAAACGCACACAAACAACTCTGCATACAGCAAGCCAGCAAACATGAAAAGCATGTTATTGTCACAAGTTGTTATTTGCCAATAAAATGCACTATTTTCCTGATAGTTCAAGTTCACTGTAGTATTGTAACTTCTCCCAGGGGATTCCACATCCTCAGAGAGATTACAGATTGCTGACATACTTCACTAGAAGTTCATTTTGACTATCAGACCTCCTTTGTCTTCTATGTAATTAACCAATCCAAAATACACAGTATCCCACTAGGGAAAATGTCATATAAATCTGGGCATATCTTTCCAAAAGAAGTATTTGGGCACATCTTTCCAAAAGAAGTATTTGGTTGGTGCTAGACACCAGATCCTTTTGGTTGAAGCATAAACCAGAAACACAAATTTAATCTTCCTGATGTACATTTTCACTTAAAAAAGTAAAGTGTAACTGTGTCAGTGATGTTTCTTTTGTGTTGAAGAAGATGCAAAGTGTAAAATAAGGTGATGTTTTGCCTTTCACACTACCATATAGAGCCACTGTCCACTTCTGTTCAGAAGACTTTTCAAGCTGTTTTTAATCCAGTTTGAGAAACAGTGTTACAAAAATCAAATTGGGCATCACCAGAAGTCAGTCACCAATTCAGATTTACAAATGTTTACGTGATATTCTTTCCTTCATTTCTGTTGCACGAATTTGGAGTTCTTGACTCCCAACAATTTTAGCAGTTTTGTGAGCCATTGAAACAATTTTGGAACTGAGTAACTGAGGAGGTACGCAGGAGAAGCTCAGAAGGGACAAGGTGACATTCAGATATGTCTCTCCACGTCCAGTGACAACACTGTTCTTATGCTGCTCCAGTTCAGTTTCATTTCATCTAGTTCTTTAGGGAAAGAATACACTGTTCTATCCTGGCAATGCAGTGGAGTATAAAGGCACTTTGAAAAACATCTATTTGATATCAAAATAAACATAAATAACTCAATAATTGGTCTCTCTAAAAATATTTTATTTAGAAATCAGAAAGCTATTGACAAGCAAACTATTGACCTTGATTCTCCATTATAAGTAACCTATCCTTAACATCTCATGCAAAAGATGGAAGTGGAAAAGAAAGGCTTTTCTTGGATTCCATGTGTGATACCAGTAACTGTTCTCCATCTCATTATAAATATTAGACACACCATCAGCCAACGTGTACAGTCAGTACAAATCAATCTTCAAAATTTGAATTAGAAAACAGGGAAAAAAGGATATTTATCATTACTGGAGAACAGTAGTGTCACTCTTAAATACCAATATGTTGTAATACCTTCATTTTTAAAAATAAGTGCTGCTGAATAATGATTCTGTTTTGGCATAAATGTTAGTTGCTTACATATTTACTTATATATTGTACATATTTACAATTATTTATAATTTCACTGATGTGAACTTAAAACTACTGCGTGGATACTTCCCACATTTACAATAGAACTTTTTTGAATTCTCGAGAATGTTAAGATTAGGAAATAGTACAGCTGATGGCAAACTTACTACAATTCTAAGTCCTCTCTTTATTACTCACAGCTGGTGGCAAAGATGTGTGATGTTGCCATGCCTCATAAGATGACCAAGGTTCAGTAAACATATGGAAGATAGCCAAGATTTTTTTTAAAACAGAAGTGTGTATGAAAGGCATTAATTTTAAGGATTAGACTATGGTTAGCATTATCTGGTATTTCTCAGTGCCAGAACACGAACATCCATTCAGCCCACTTCAGCAAAAAGTGGGAAATTATTCTGGGGAAAGTACTCTTTAACTAATGCAGAATTCATGCTCTAGGGGTTATTACTTTTCTTTAAGTTGCTACAGCTTGCAAAAATTGCTCATGAAAGTTTCCACAGTGCCGTGCTGTTTTTCTGAACACACAGAGAGACTATTCTAATGCTTTCCTGACTACCCAGATGTTCACTGCATTGAGCTAAGCACGCGGCACAGCGACGGCAAGCCTCTGGCTACACACGGCTGAGAATCACAACCCAGCAAGCAGGGAGTAACACAGTACCCTCTTCAGGTTCCTTCCTTGCTGGGAATTCAATGAGCAGATGTCTGCAGAAGAACCACTAGCATGAGAAAGGCAAAATTGAAAACCATTTAAAAAAAAACCCAGAGAAAAATCTGAGTGGCTTACTTCATGACAATAAAAAAAGTGGAAAAAACCAAAAACATTTGGAGCGGGTGGAGGGATACTGTTGGAGGAAAACGTCCTCTTAAAAGAATCTTTCAAGCCTGGAAAACTAGAAAGGGCAAAAAGAAATCCTGCCTGTCCTGTGGCTCCATCAGTCACCCACTGCCTGTGTAGAAATCTCACCAGAAGCCCCAATCCCACACAAGGTACTTAGAGCTCGTAACTGGACATACCTTTTTTTGCTGTTAATGACTCATCAGTAGGTCTAACCCTCTGTGCAATGCCTATTGCTGATTATGCAATTGCTTAATCCATTTAAAATCAGCAGCTTTCAATTACATTAACTGGATGGTAAACTAGAATGCAAGCTAAAAAATCGCAGGAATATTTTTAAAAGCATTTGTCTCTTTATCTTCCCTACATTTTTATTATGTTTTTTCATTAAAAATGTATAATTATTCATAAACTATAAACATCTGTCTAGAAGAAATTAAAATTAAGGATTTGATAAACTTTTAAAAAGTTAACTTTTTAATGAAGTTAACTTTATTGACTTTTTTCTGAATTGTGATTAAATAGATATTAACTCTTGGACCAAAGATAAGGCCAACAACAATATTAATCAAAGGAAAGGACGTGATTTAGTGTCAAAGCAAAGCCTTATCTGATCAGCATAGCTGGATTTTTATTTGACCTCCTCCCAAAGATGAAAATGGGTTTACACAATGTCACAAAGGTCAATAACCTACTACCTAAAAGATTTAGAGGTGACTCATTCATTTTCAATAGGATACCACTTTGTTCAGAAACATGTCCTCTTTGAACATTTTGCTTCAGTAAAAGAAAATAAAGAAAGAGAAGGATATTTTTTGAAACTACCAGGTCATTGTGACAGAAATAACTGGAGAGGTGACTAGAGATTAAACCTATTCAATATTGCTGAACTTACAAAAAAAAAATGAACCGATACAGAAAACTCAAGATTAAATGGGTTAACAAGGCACTTACATTGGTGTATATATTTGACTATGACTTTGATATAATAATGAAGTTTTATGGATCACATAACAATTTATGGGATAAAAACATCCATCTAAGTCACTGAAACAATAACAATCTGATTATTTCATCAAATAATAAAAATTCTATTGTATTTATCACTAGGAATATTCAATTTTTCATCCCTAGAACAGATGCCAGACTTCCTTTCATTCACATTTTCTTTGGAAAACTCCAAGAACCATAGAATAATCCTATCTATGATAAGGAAAAAGCAAATGGAAACCATCTGGATTCTCAAACCATCCAGACTACCATCAACACTATTCCGTATCTCTCACTTTATAGGGAAAAGGATTTGCTAACAACTTTTAAACACATTCTATCATCATTTCAGACTTCCTTTCCAGGCTTGTCTACATGCATTACGAATTATTTAAGCTAACACCCTTAAAATGGCTGAGCAGAGACAAAACAAAGCTTAAGAAAAGGCATTTAGTACTTAATTCTTCTGTTATGGAGTTGCTGCATATCAAAAGGCAATGTGAGAAAAAAAAAAGAGAAGAAAGATAGCTAGTTACTCTACAGTTCCTAACATTCTTTCAGATATATTATCCATTAAGGCAATATTTGCAGATGCACAGAACCAGCTTTTTCAAACAATAAAGCATCTCCCAGAAACATCTGTCCCTCAATACTGTGTCATGGCAAAAATGCACAGGTTGTTAAGGCAAGGTGGGCTCAGCTGTCTGTGTTTCTTCCTGGAGATGTGAAAATGCAGGAGGCTGGGAAAAGCCTGAGAAATGTAGCATGTGCTGCTTCTATAATCTCCAGGTGTCACTGGTTTCAGGACAACTTTAACACAGGCAAAATAATCCACCCAGCAAAAAATTTGACAGCAAAAGCAGCAGCAATGGAAGACATCTCCATGTCACTCCACTGTCCCAATGAAGTCTGGAGAAAACAGATTGTGCATTACAGCTATCTGCTGTACATGAATGCAGAGCTGCAGGACTCAGATGTGGGATGGGAAATTCCTCAATGCTACATACCAGCGGTTTATTTCCAGGAGAAACACCTGACTGCTTTCTGAAATCTAGTGAGATGAACAATGCAAGGAGCACATAAGCAATTTCTCACTGCTCCACTCAGAGGCAGAAAAGGGGGAAACTGAGAGCCTCTTTCCTTAGGAAATGCTTCCTGAATCTTTGATGTTATCAAGAAATTTTCAGTAATATTAGAGTGGCAGTATAGGCTATTTTGAAACTAGGAGTTATTTTGAGGTGATGAACAGTAATAAGAATTGCTCTGGGCAGTTACTACTACTGCTAATTCACTGCCAAGTGAAGTCTCTCTCTGGCATCAAACAAATCAGTTCTGAACGATTCTAGCACATTAGCTTTTAAAACACTGGGTTCTGTACACGGCAGAACTGAGTGTTACAGATTTTAGGAAGGGAGGAAGGGAAAGACAGACTTTGACAATCACTAACTAATCCCAAAGCAAGAGCACCATACACTGCGTAGTGGAATCTCCCTGAGCTACAACATGTGAATTGGAGTAGAAGAAATCTGAAACAGTCCTAAAGAAAGGAAACTCTACCTCCACTTCCTTTCCCTTAAAAGACTAGGTGAAGACCAATTAAATGTTCAATATACAAAATACCTCTTTTGCAAGAAAAAGTTGGCCTTGGAATTCTGGAAGAGCAATAGCTTACAGGAGCACCTGCAGCAATGCAACGTGACAGCCTTTTTTCCCCACAGACTTACAGGAGCTGTCCTCCAGGGCAGCACTGGAACCATCACATCATAAACTTCACCTTTCAAAAGCAGCTCTGTCAGTAGCTCATTTTCAGCCTCTATTCACTTTCTAGAGGCCAACATGCTAAAAAGCTTATACTGAAATCAACTCAAAAAAACCAGAGAACTGTAAACTGTGTGGCACCCAAACAAGCAGACGATGCAAAGGCTCCACTCTAACGACAGAAATGATGGAAAGAAACAGAAGGATTGCTGGATTATTTTCATCCCTTCATGATTTGGGGATAGGGGAAGAGGTACAAGGAAGCAGACAACCACAGAGGCAACACTGCTACTCTGGTCAGTACCCTGGCCACCACTTCTTTCCCAATTACATGGACATCCATGTAGGTGGCAAGCTGCTGGCAGTGGGGGGACTGAAAGGCTGGCCTCCTTGAGAAGAGAGCAGGAGCTGCTGTGTGCCAGCTATGTCCAGCTCCACCTGGATCCACACCACAGGACACAGCTGAGCCCATCAACCAAGTTGGTGGTGCCTCCGTGAAAAAGTATTTAAGAAAGGGCACACACATCACACAGGCAGAGAAGCAGGGAAAGAGTGAGAAACAGCAGTGCCAAAACCAAGGTCAGAGAAGTATGTGCTCCATAGCAGAGCAAATACTCCCAAAAGGACTGCAGCCCAGGGAGGATCCACACCAGAGCAGAGGATGAGTAAGAATGAGGAAACAGAAGAGAACCACAGTCCTTCCCTGTGCTGTTTGTTGCCCCACTGAAGAGACTGAGTGCCACTTGTGGTGATAACAACAGGGAAGGAGAGGAGTCTGGAGTGAAGCTGAGTCTGGAAGTGGGGATGAGAGGTGTTTTCCTGAAGTGTTTTAATGCTTGCTTCATTTTATAGTTTTGTTTCACAATATCTGAATCAGTCAATATGTAGTAATCAGTAACAAACTAATGTAGTCCACTCGAGTCTGTTTTGTCCATGATGGTAATCAGGAAGGGATCTCCCCGACTTTATCTTGACCTACGAGCTTTCTCATCCTTTCTGTTTCCTCCCCCAGCCCACAGGATGGGGTAGGGAGAGCAAGTGACCATGTGGCACTTGGCTGTGAGCCGAGGCCACACCGCCACCTCCTCTGGAGACAGCTGTACCCCAGCAGGCACTGAGGGCCAAGAACTGTGACATGGATGGACAAGGAATAGCAGCATCAGACAGCATTTTCTGGTGTCCACTGCCAGCTTTAACCTCCAGATATTCAAGTCTCACAGGTAAAACAACCATATATGCACAATTCAGCTACAAGCACTGCTTTAAATTATAATGGCTTGAAAGTACAGCCAAAGAGATTCTATCCCTTCAGGGGAGCAGTTGTCTGCACAAAGTAGGCACAGGATGGAATCTAATTCAGACTCCAGAGGTAGCAACATTCTCACTGCTTTTTGAAATGACAACCTCTTGCTTGACAGTCATCTCATTATTATTTTTACATTTAGGATATTAAACCATTATTCCTATTTCTTTCATCTTTGCTGGTTAGAAAGGCAAGCCGAAATTAAAAAACGCTGCTTGGAACTATCTGTTCCACAGCAGAAATGAATTATGCTTCCATCTGACAGCGAGAAAAGCACCCACCACCGGGGCATTAAAGTGTACACAGATTTAGGAGTAGGGGGGGCTCTCAGTGCTGACGGGAGCGTCCAGGGGACAGCGGGAGCCGGGCCCGGGGCGGCACCGAGAGCCGCCGGGACCTGCCGGCGGGGCTCCCCGGCCGCTCTATTTTTACTGCGGTATGTTTTGCATTCAGACTTTCCACTGCAGGCGGCCCGGGTCAGGGGATCCGCTCTGCCGGGGGAATCTGACAGGTCAGCTCAGCCAGAGTTATTTATAGAGGGCGGGGGACTGAGGGAAAGGATGCGATCGGCATTGTATTCTGCCGCGGGGCTGCGGACTGGGAGAGGCACCCAGGAGCAGCCCCCGCTTCGGCCCTCAGCACAGCCGGGCAAGGCGGCCCCGGCCGGGAGAGGGGACAGCCCGCTGGACACGGGGGCTGCTGCCGCGAGAGCCAAAAGGACAGAGCGCTCTTCCTTCCCTGTTTCCCCTCACTTCAACTCACCCAGCCTCTGGGGGAGTGAGGGCCACGCCATTCCCCGCAGTCCCAGCAAGTGGAGGGGGCTCTCACGCCCTGGCACCCAGAGTGAGGCTCAGGAGAGCTCTCGGTGAAACTGCACACGCTCACAAGACGACAACTGACTGCGGAGGGCCAAGAGAATTAAAAATTCAGAGGCAGCAGCGAGAGTAGTCAGGCTGGAGCTATCTGGATACTGTCTTCAGTCACTGTTCTGAGTGTGAAGACCTTTGCAAGGAGGATTTAAGCTCTCTTTCTCCTATTATGACAATTCATCACTTCACAGCAGGTTATCACCTACCCTTCTCTCCTGTCACTGGAGAACTGTATGTACCCAGCCTGCCACTTAAGAGGTCCATTTCTTTTCGGCAGAGAAAGAAACTGGGACAGACTACAAGCATCAGTATTTCAAACTGTAATCAAACTGCCCCCCTCAAGCCCTGCTGCTTACTTAGTTGCTTCATCCTGAAGGCATTTAAATATCAGGAGGTGTCTGGCAGCCACATTTGAAAGGGCCTAAGCTGCATGTGCAAGTCTAAAACTGCCCTGCTGCAAGTGGCCTGACATCCACCCCTGCCAAACCCTGGCTGGCACAAGACATTCATCTGGCCTTGTAAGCACTTGCTAAGGACACCGGACACACTGACAGGACTTTTCCCACGCGATGTAGCTATAACCACCATCTTCTAAAACCTGACCACACGAGCAGATAGTGCCAGTGTATCTAACTGCCTAACAGCATGGTCTGTTCAGCCTGAAAGCAGGTGACCTGGTAGCCAGCGCCCCCCGGCCCAGGTGGGGTCAAAGCCACAGCTCCCACGTCTTAAGGAAGTGCCAGTAGTGCTTATATCGTGTCTCCTGGATTGGGATGACCTGAATCTGCTGGGCCTCAGCATGGCAAAGATTCACAGAGCTCAGACATCCACTTAGCCGCACTAAGTGCTGTCTTCCTGCTTGTGAACAAAGGGTTTGTTTACAGTTCAGCGTTTGTTGGTTAGAGCAGTTGAGCAGGAGCTGCTGGATTTCTTTGCCAGATATAACCATCCCAACATTCCCCTGCCTGTTCCACCTTCACGTGAAAGGACCATTCTCCTTCTGACAAATGAGATTTCTGTCTAGGTGCTTATCCACCTCAGCCTCTGCACACATTCCTTGTCTGGCTATGCGAGTAATGACAAGAAATTATGTGTCTGGCAATACATGGACTTAATACAATGCCAGGACGATAATGCTCCTCAAGGGAGCTGAGTGCTAAGACCTAAACATGTATATCAGCTTAGCAGGAAAAGAAAAATTTAAAAAAGGGCAACTCCTACACTCAAACCCACATTTTAAAATAATTACTGGCACTGTTAACAGTCCTGGCTTTGACTTGTATCTGCAGACATCATCTAATACATAATTAACAGCCAAACAATAACAGATATATATAAAATTGCCCTGTGCACATTTCACAGAACACCTCCAATCATGACACATTTCAAATCATCTAAAGACAATACTTTTAATTCACTGGACACTCAAATTATCTGCATACGGTCAAGTGCCAGCTAAGACTTGTGGAAAGGAAGTGAATGCTTTCTTCAGTATTTTATAATTCCAGCTCCAAAAGACTCAGGAAAAACAGTATTTCGTCCTGATGGCCTCACGAGATACTAAGAACACGAGCAAACTCCTCTAACATGCAAAAGCGTGCTGTACTGCCTGGCTCACCACCACAAGAGCCTTCTCAGGAAAATGAGTGCTGGTGGCTTCCTTAAAAATGCACACTTAGCGAGGATTATATGTGGGGTTGGAGGGCCAGACTTCTCCACAGGCAGAAAGACCTGTTTGCCTGTTGGGGCACTTCATTAATGTCCTTTGGAGGAGGGAAAAAATGTCATTTCATTTCTAAAAGAGGTTTAAACACTGTTTAGGATTCCCTTGTTCAGCTGGAGGAGTCCTCATCTTTCTACAGAACCTAGATGTCTGAGGTCCTCTGGGGATGCCACCAGCTTTTATAGGAACGCAGAGCAACTCTCTAATTTCTTGTATTACAGCTTGTTTGGACTATCTCAGAGATACATTCATTCATCCATGTGCCACAGCACCCAAGAAGCTTATATCAGAGATCTCCAACTAGAGCATCCGTTACAAAAACAAACAAAAGAATTTAGTCCTGCTGACTAGTCCATCTTTTAGGAACACAGGAAGGGTGTACATAGCCATATGGAAAAATCCACTATCATACTCTTACTGCTGAAAGCCAAAACTTCCCAAGAGATCCCGTGAATGCATTAAAAGTTCTAGATATTTTATTTCACTTCAGACTTTCACCATTTCAACCAGACTGCTAGTAAATTAATTAATTAATTAATCGCCTGCCATGAAATGCATCCAAGGACTCTGCATTTTAAATCAAGTGTAGCAATGATACTACTAAAGTATACTGCCGTGTTTATAAACTTGTGAAACCCGCTGCTGTGCCACTTCGGTCGCGTACGACCGGTGTGACAGCGCGAGAAGCTCCGCCGCCCCGTCCACAAGCGCCACGCATCAGGCTCAGCACTCCTGCGCGGCCCTCGCCGGTCCCTCCCGGCGGCGGAGAGGGCGAGGGCAGCCGGTCCCTCCCTGCGGACGCTCCCGCTCGCTCGCCGTGGGCTCCATCCACACCGACCCCGCTGTACAGCTGCGGCCCCGCCGCGCCTGCCCCTCTGACAGCGCCACCGCGCCGGGGACACTGGCGAGCCACCTGCGCCCCGGCTAGCGGAGGGAAGGGCAGGCTGAGGGCACCCACCCTGCAGGCTCACACTAGTGCAGCAGCCACCTCTTGCAAGTTCCCTCTCGCCCCCTCCTATGCAGCCTCTCCCATACGGGCAGATCCCCTCATCGCTCCCCACAGGTGTGTGCTGCGAGGCTGCCCACACCTGCGCTATCCCCTCCGGACACTTGCAACCACAAAGGCTGGCTCTCCCTGGAAGGATTAAGTGCCCTCTCCGTGACCCTGTACAGGATAACCTCCTCCCGTGGGTGGTGACGGCCAGCGGTACCATCCCGCCGGACAGGTGTGGGAGGGCGGTGGCGGTCTCTTCACGGTGCACCGATGCCAGGATAAAGCCAGCTCCCGCTGATGTCGGGGGGGGCAATTACCTCGCCGGGGTCAGGGTGCATCGGCTCCCCGGGAGCCAAGCCGCCGATGGAGCTGCCATGACAGCCCTGACAGAGGTTAAGCCTAAACTTTGCTCCGGCAAATCCTGGCCAGACCTGTTGTCGTCGGATTCGGCCAACTCTTCCCCGCTCCTTCCAGCGGCAGAGCATTTAGCGGGCACAGCAGCCCCGCTGATCTTCCGCGCTTGGTGAGAAAAGCGGGGCGAGGGCGCCGCTCGGCTCTCCCTGAGACGCCGACAAGAAGCGCTTGTTGGCTGTGGCTCACCTGCAGCCTGCGCCTCTGAACGCAGCCGTCCCCAGCGCGTCCCTGCAAGTTCCGACACAGGAGCGCTCCGGACGGCCCCATCGCGGCAGGGCGCGGCAGGTCACTTGTCTCCGGCCGTCCCCCAGGCTGCGCCTCCGGAGGACACGGCCCCGTCCCTGCCGGCGACCCACGGGTCCGCTCTCGTTACAACAGCTCGGCGGGCTCGCAGAGGGGCTGCCCTTTCTCCGCTTGCCCGAGCAACCTGCCGCTCAGCGCCGCGGCGGCAGCGCAGGCTGTGCGCCGCGCACGGGAACTGCCCGCTGGGTCGGCGGCGGCCGGGGGTGTCCCCTGAGCGCGCTGCCCCCACCCGCAGCCCGGGGGTCGCCGAGCGGCGCAGCCAGCCGCCCCCTCACAGGCACCCGGCCCGCGGTCCCCAGGCGGCCCCCGGCGAGGAGGGGAGCGCCCTGAGGTTCGCCTTACCCGGCTGGCGGAGAGGACCTGCCGGTAGCGCTCCTCCGCCGCAGGCAGGGCAGGGAACTGTTGCGTGGAGAGCATGCTCTGGCTGTTGCTGACCCCTCTCCACTTTGGCCGCCCCCTCACCGTTCTCTGCCGCGGCT
Source organism: Irena cyanogastra (assembly GCA_013397155.1). Taxonomy (NCBI): domain Eukaryota; kingdom Metazoa; phylum Chordata; class Aves; order Passeriformes; family Irenidae; genus Irena; species Irena cyanogastra. The sequence goes on along the minus strand of VWZV01015934.1, from coordinate 813,524 downwards.
TCTGACAAGCGGCGTCCACCCGCTTCCTGCACAGACACACTTGCGGGGAGGGCTTCGCATTTTGTCTGCTCTGCAGACTCCCCCTCCCCGCTCCTCCACCCAATAATAATAAACCTCCGCAAGAAAGAGACACATCCCCACCCCTTTCGCACACAAGGCTCTACCCCTTGGGGAGAAGCTGAGAGACAGCTCACTTGCTAATGTCGCCCTAAAGCCGGCCCCCAGGGAGGGCAGATGGAAGTGGGTACAGGCTTTGCGGACCCCCCCCACCCCATCTCCTCCATCCGGTTAAGGGACGCCTCGTCACGCTGCGAAGGGCTTCAGGTGGCAGGACAAGCCTAAGTCAGAGATGATGTAAGGGGCAAGAATCCGCGGAGTTGGCCCCTCACACCCCTTACCTTGGCTCGCCGGGGCTCTGCCGCGCCCTGGCCCCCGGGCCGCCCGGACGCGCACTTGCGGCTGAAGCGATCCGAAGCCAGCCCAGCACACAGACCTACGGGGCTCTCGGCCCACCGAGTCGAGGCGCAGAGTTCAGAGCGGAGGTGGGCAAGCGTGGGCCAGACTCCCGCGTCCCTTCATTCATCCGCGGTTCCCGGGTGGACCTTCCTGCGCTTTATTTTACGGTACGGTCAGGCAAAGGCTTTCCCTTCAGCCCAGGGACGGAGTTTCGCGCCTGCAGGGACTGCAACGTTTCCCTCTGTAGCACAGCGGCTGGCCTGTTGCAGCCCAGCCTCTAAGGCTCCAAAGAGAGCTGAAAGAGGCGCTGGCACCGGAGAAGCGGAGGGGAAGGAGCTCCGGCAGGAGGAACCTCCCGGAGCCAACGACAGGTTTCTCCAGCTCCTTCGCCGTAGAAAGGCTCCGGTCCCAGCACCCTGGCGACAAGCCAGCCGTGCCCCGTCCCTCCCCTGCGAGGGAGCGCTGCGCGGGAGAACAGCGGCGAGCCGACGGCAAAATTCTCAGGCCAAGAGACAAGTGCCGCCTGAAGCTGCAAATGACAGAGCAAATGTCCTACCCCCATGAGATACCACCTTTTAAGACCTGCATTTGATCTATTTGTCTCCTTGCCCTGTATTTGCATTCAAAGATGTCAAGTCTGAGTCCCCGTCTGTGCACACAACAGAGCTCACCGATACTGTCCAAGAATGATAAAGTCAACAGGACAAAAGGCAGAACAATGAGTACAAAATGGGCAGAAATGTGTGCTACTAGAATAGAAACAGTTCAGTACCCTTCCAGGAGTCACAGAAAGATGTCACTGGGACTGCAGCTGGGTTCTGAGATGGTATCTGTAAACCAGAAAGGCTTCCAGTTTTTACTGTGCACGACTTAGTGCTTCTGAAATGCTGTTATTCAAAATGTGAACCAAAAAACACCCAAGAAAATGTGAACCACCATCTCTCTATGAATATGGCTTCCAGCCCTGTCACCACTCTTGACAATCAGCGGGGGTGATACCCCTCATAACAGTGTTTATATTTGTAAATATAAACACATTGCATTATCTGTGTATATATAAATAATGAGTAAGATGAACACTTCTTAGCTTTTTTTTTTTCTAGTTTCTTTTCCATACTTGTATTTCCATACCTTCAGATTTAGGCCCTGTTACTTTGTGTGCAAACGTTATGATGCAGACAGTGTTCTCTATGCTTCTGGAGTGCCAATGTACTTAGAGGCTTCTGCTCACGGTAATTCGGTGCTGCACTTCTTATCCAACCAACCAAACATCTTTCTAAACCAACCTCCAGCATGTGGAGGAAAACAGTGCTGGTTTTAAAACAATTGCACCAAAAATAGGAAAAGCATGGAAAGAGAGAAAAGCAAGACCATTTATGCAAAATCTTCATATTGCTGAATGTAAAACAACAAATACTTTGTGCTGTAATGCAGGAATCAAGGCATAATTTGTGATTCATTACAGAGACTAGGTAGCCCTGTCAAAAATTCTAATAACAACAAATGTAAACTTGTATCTAAGAGGTGCAGTACATGAGTCAGACTGCAAAGACAGCTTGGCCTTGGCTGAAGATGGCTCCAGCTGGAGAACTGTGAATTCCAAACTCCAAGCCAGTCTTGACTCCTGATCTCAAACTAATTTTCTCCAATAGGAGAGCCACTGAAACTGGAGTTTCAAAACAAGATTCAGCAGCACACAAAGCCTGAGTTCTAGTTTTGTTAGTGATTTTATGGAAATCACTGCATGAGCAACCATTATTTGGTAATAAAGCACAAATAATGCTTTGTTGAATCAAGCCACAGTTCCCTCAGAGTATGACTTGTTTCTACACAGCTGCTGTTTAGCCTACCTTACAGCTGAGTTTGATGTATCACAGTTCACATTCATACACTATCTATACCACAGAATTGTTTTCTGGTACCATGGCATACGGACATCTTAATGCAGTGTTCAAATAATTCATTAACATCTAACCATCTTTCCTTCTTTGTGGAAAGAAGCGTATCTCATTATCGTATAATTAATTTCACTTCATTTGATTTTTCCTTAATTTTTACATTGCATTTCTTTTCCTAGCAAATAAAAAACACCACAAGTTCTTAATTTTCTAATTCTCTAGAGCAACTGACTAATTTACTTGAAGAAGAGCAGAAAGGAATAAAAATATATTCACAAAGCAAGGAAAGGGAGCAATTGCAATGCTCATAGATAACAACTGGTAACAGGATGAAACCAAAGCAGAAGAGGAATATCCAAACTAAATGAAAATGAGGACAGGGTCACACATGAACTGTCCAAACAAGAATGCTCCAAGCTAAAGCATACACCAGAGAGCAGCGGCCAGACACATCAAGCTTCCACTGCCTGGCACTGGAACACACTTCAGACCAAGCATCCCTGTGCTCTAACCTCACAACACACAAGCTCATCACTCAGAGAAAGCTGGCACAGGGCAGATATGTTCTGGAGCCTCAACTACTGCTGAGATGATAAACTCAAGAGTTCACTGCTTTAAAACCACAATCAAACATAGCACCAAAATTTGTTCATAAAAGCATCTATCTGCTTAGTAACATTTCTTTATCTAGTAGTTAAGGTCAGCACAAATGTCTAATAAATCAGCTATATTTCTCCCTATGAGCCAAAAAAAATCTACCAAGTCCATTCTCATTTGTTTCATCTTAATCGACTTCCCCAACCCATTCTCACAAATTCATCAGAGCAGTAATGTGAAGGAACACGATTACATAATTCCAGCATTAATCTGAGAAGCAAGAACTATCACTGCCAGAGAAGGGGGCAAAAAGCATACCTGAAACTTGGGCTGCAGTGTGTCAGTCATCATTACCTGGGAAGTTTGCTGCTTCACTACACCAGTCCTTGTTAACAAACAATTTTTCAAGTTGTTTTTGATACATTTATTGTCTGACTTGGTTTTTACATTAAATTAACACACACAATGGATTTGATATTGTTACAGGGAAAAAACTTGCCCTAGGAGTTTCCAATCCCACACATACTGACCAGTTGTAAGAACCTTGGCTCAGTGGAAGGATAAATTTTCACCACAATGCATCCAGAATCATGAAAAGCCCCAAGTTTTTTTTCATTTTACACATAGCTAAATATTCTTCATATTAAGTCATCATCAGGCTTCTATCACTGTAATTTCCCTTCAACAGCAGGTCAGATTATATAATTTGTTTTCATGTATACTGATCAATATGCATTTTTTGTAAGCTATTAACATTCAAAGTATTTGCTCATTACATTATATAACAGTACATTACATATAAATTGCTACTAAACCCCACTTTCAGTTCAAAATTTTCTAAAATTACCATCTTTCGTTAATATTGAAAAAAAGGTGATTTTATCTGTACTCTTTACTTCAAAGGTTGTTGACAACATGCAGCTCCAACCAAAGAAATACAAAATATTAACTGTAAAAATATTTTAAAGAAACAAACAAAAACCTAGTGATTTATTAAACTGCAGATTGCTCGAACCCCCACACTTTTTTTTATGCCAAGAAATAAATATCTGGTTCAGCAGGCAGACCAACAGAGTGCAAATGACTCACATGGTTGGATAAGATATACAGAACTATTTTGAATAAAATTTCAAAAATAGGTATGCCTTGCATATGCAAGGTTCAGAAGAGATACAAATCCTTTAAGAAAGGGAACATGCCCACTCACACACACCTTTGCATGAACTGAATGAATTTGTATAGTAAAAAAGCATGGCAATCTTTAATGAAGATGATCAAGGAGAAGCCTTTTTCTCCCCAGTGCTTCCCACAAATATGCAGAAAAGAATACTAATAACTTCTTCAAACATATAACAAGTGCAGTTAATTATTAGTATAACTCATTAGAGAGAGGTTTCTTCTCTTTGCTGTAGAAGCAAGGATAAACTTTCCATTGTACTTATTTTAAAGCTAGCAGTAAATAGAAAAATTAGTGATAGTCATGCAAGATTAAAAGCTGTTTCCACAATATTATCATTTATGTTGATTTCCATATTTCAGCCAGAAAGGTATCTTTTTCTACTTTTGGATAACCCATCACATTTTACTTCATCTGAACAAAAATATCTCTCCTTTTTCCTCAGTGACAGAAGAGTTACTGACATATGCAGTGATGCAACAGCCTCACCTCACTCTTGTTAAAGAAAACATACTTGTATCTGAAATTAACTTGAATTATCTTCCAGGCATTAATATGATAGAAAAAAAGTTAAAGCAGCAATATGAAACAATGTTTACCTTTTATACTAGAAAATAAGAAATTCATTGGAGATGCAACTTTGCACAGTGTAATTTCAATTAATTGTACAATAGTTTAAATACTAATGGTCTGACATATAAGTAATATGCATCTCTAAAATGTCATTTAAAAAAAAGTACTATAAAATAGCATCAATCCACGCTAAATATTGCCAAGTTTTCCCTACCCTTCTCCTCATCCACCAAACTTCTGTGAAAAATTGAAAAGAAACTAATTTTATCCCTGTTTTCTTAATCTATGTAATCAAAAGCTTCTGCCCTTTTTCAGCTTTTCTATTTTATTTTCTTGCTGCTGAATCAGAATTACAATTGGATATCTGTTCAAATTAACACTGGGTCCCTTCACAAGCGAGTCAAAATCAACCGGAAGAGCTTTCAAGCAAACTGCAACGTTTTCTACTAACTCATACAAATGGTCCCACTGCTTTTGCAGGATTTGTGATGAAATTACATGCACAGCCTGTTGGCTATGCATCCCATTTTCTGCAGGAGCTTGTAATCACCTTGCAGTAACCTGCAATGCTCAAGTATCAGCAAAAAAGTTTCTAGCAGAGGTTTAAAAATTCAGTTTTCTGATTTCCCCATTCCTGAATTTAACTTGCAGTCTCTCAGCTGAGACTACACAGCTTCTCTGATAATCCTGAAGCCAGGTAAAAACCCTCCAGTTCTACCAACCAATACTGATAACCTAAAGTAAAGTATTCAAAACTGTCAGCAAGAAAATATTTAAACATTTGGAAGTTTAGCTAGATGGTTTAAATGTGACTACCAAGCACCATCCAGATGGCTTCAGAACATCATATAACGGTATTGTTACACTATCCAATTACATTTTTGCACACCTGTGCAAATATCCAACTCTGACATTTATCCATATGAATAGTCAATTGATACTCTTAATTTCAAATTGTTTTTCTGCTGCTGGCAGTTGGGGCAACAGTGAGGACACAGCCCTGTACCCTGAAACTTCCATGTTCAGCATGTGTATCTGTCCATTAAATGAACTTCTCACTTAGTTCAATTTTGAGAAAACAAGGGTGGAAAGGGGTGGGGTGAAACAACAAAAAAACAAACCCCACAGATTGTAAGGGGGGGCCCCCACTGTTTTGTTTGTGATACAGCTGAATTGAAAGATAGTTCACATTTCCTTTATCTGAGCAAAGCTCTGAACAAGGCCTCAGAATATTCAAGCCTAAGTGACACAAAGTTCCCTGCTAGTTGTCATAATTAAAACTGGAGTGAAGCATAGAAGTGATACAACATAAAGGATTAGCATAAGAACACTAACCTTCAATAAACAACTAAGCTGATTTTACAGGAATCATATCTTCAATAAAGCATTTTATACTAAGCTATTCTTAATATTATGAAATGGAGACAAGGAAAAATAACAGAATAATAGAAGAGATGTTAACAAATCTTAGTCAAACTATCAGCACTTCAGCGTAGACTGGAATCTACTATGACTTTAAGTGTCTGACTTCAGTTTTGTGCTGTGTATGCATTAACACAAAAGGTGACATTTCTTCCCTCCTCTGCATTTTTCTTAGCAAATAGAATACATACATACATATATGCTTATTAAGTTCTGTTACACAAGGACTAACATTCTAGGAATAACAGCTACCTAAAGTCCAACTGAGGTATATGAAATATTGAGTTGTTTTCAGTCATTGTAGACCATGAGCCATGCAACCATCACAACAGCAACTCCGAACACTGGCAGCATAATGAGGTTCTTGTACTTTTGCCACGATGATTGTTCAACTTCTACCTCATCCTTTCTTCTCTTATTCTTTCTTCGCCCTTTTAATCTGTTTTCAAACGCTTCCAGTTCAGCCTAAATAAAGAGAACCACAAGCAGCTGACATTTGTATCAGAATTAAAAACAAGGAAATGTGAGGGTTTTAAGTAATACTATCAAATAACATTTAATAGAAGTAACTGTCAGCCAATGGAAGTTACACATCTCACAGATGAGATGGTAGCACTACACCCCACAGGTACAGAGCACATTGCTTTCAAGTATTAAACTATTGTTTAGTTTCCTGTACAAACACTGCCAAAAATGCAGCCAACTGAAGTTTTGCATGCTCAGTTTTTTAATTCAGGCTGAAAATATTAAGCTAAAATAAGATTGTTATTTCCATAAAATATGCTAAAAATACAGGTTTTCTTCCTATTAAAAAACACACTTGCATTTAAGCTATTTTACCAACTTCTATAAGGGCACAGGCTGAAATCTTCAAAGACATTCCCTTGTAATAAAAATGCAATCTGCCAAAAATAAATTAATAAAAACGTAAGTAACTAAAACACTATGCTATTTCCCTCAATTCTTTATATTTGCATGGTCACTAAATTTTAGATCAATTGCCATAATCTTAGATATGCACAAAAATATTCTATTTGTTAAGTGTTATAACTTGAACATTTAATCACTCATATGACTGTAAGAGGTATATAATATCCTCCAACAGGAAGCACACGCCTATAGGCCCAAAAATGGAGCAAAGCAATTGCTAAAGTAAGAATGCCAGGCTTCCAACAAATAGCAGTTTCAGAGTCCTTTCTGGAATAAACAATAGGCTCTGTGATCCCTATTCCTCATCCCCCTCCACATTTTTTTATAAGAGCATCATGAGAATACAGAAAAGCTCATTTTAGTGTACAAAGCTGAAATAAAACTGGAACTAGGCAGCCTAAAATAAAGAGTGAAGACTAGGATGAGGCTCCAATGAGAAGGTATCTAATTGCTCTAAAGACCTGAGACAGACTAAAATCAGAAAAAGTCTGATGATTACCTGGATTTTTGGTCAAGTTGTTAGCTACTAGGGAAAACATGGGACAAGGCACTAAGGAGCAAAAAAAAAAACAGATGGAGTGAAAGGGAAAAGAGATGGGAGTAGCAGAGCGTAGCAAGCCAGGACTGGCTGGGCAAAAGGCACAAGACTGAGCTGAAGCAGAGGAATCATGGACAGTGAACAGGGACAAAGCCTGGCCATGAGAGGAAATAAATCTATGTGACTGCGACTGCAGTGCTGCCAGGAAGAGGGACTAAGACAATACAGTAGGTGCATTAAAAAAACAAGAAAAGGACTGTTTTGGGAAATGGACAGAGTAGTAGGTCGGTAAATAAAATTTTCCCTCAGAACTCAAGGTTGCCTGATGTCTGGTCTTCCTCCACTGACAGCAAATATTTGTCAGAGTTTCACAAAGCAGTTCTTCCCTTCCTGAGCCAAATACCACTGTTAGCAGGAGAAAGGGACCTATTTTGATGTCTATTCCTTTATACCTAATAAAGGCAGAAATTGTTGGCACTTCTCTGATGATATGGGAGAAGAGTTCAGACAAAGTCACAGACTATTTGAAACAAGATTACTCTCAACTAGCTAATCCTCCCTTAGAAAAGCAAAGTATTTTAATGAAACAGTTTTTCAAAATCCAAAATCTGGAGGCAAGGGCAGAGTTTTTATGGCTTTATAGACAACATGGCAGTATTTCATTTTAGACAGACACTCAAGTAAAATTTGGGGCTTCTATAGTTACTATACACTTGTGATCAGTACATTTTAAAAGCAAAAAGGTCTATGAATTGCAATAGTTAAATTAAAATATTGGGCTCAAACAAAATTATGTAATAGCTATTGAATTGCTTTCCTAGTGCACTCTACAAAAACCTGTCTAAAAAAAAATATAATTAAAACAATATATTGTTTTGTATTGTCACAATACATAATTATATGTATTGTTATAGTAGCAATATTAGTAATAGTGCTTTGTGTACTTCACTGTGTGCAGCAAATAATGTACTAGACCATCAAAGAAGTTTTTACAAAGAAGTTCAAGAAAGAGGGGGAGATGTGGGAAATGGATTTGTAAAGAATTCTCAAAACCTGACAGAAAGCTCACACAGTCTTGTACATCTGTATACAAACACTGAAATAAGGTGTGCTGACTTAGGAAGGCCATGGAACAGAGATGACATTGTTGAGAGAGAGAGTGAACTAGAAACAAGTTTCAACAAGTTTCAAAATATGGCCTTGCAAAAAGACTAGATATTTTAGAGAATTAGAACTGTGAAAGATGCGTTGTAGCAGGACCATGTGGGGAAAAAATACAGGTCACTGGCATTAGAAGTAACAGCAGTATTGTGTAGCAAAAGTTAATAGGCTAAAAACATTTATAAGGTATTGTAACCAGGAAATAGGTTGGCTTCTGATAGAATGGTGTTGAGTTTTACATCTCTTATGTCTCACCCTTCTACGAGACTGAAAATGAAATAAAATCTTTTAAAACACCTCTCAGTTACCCAATCTTTGTAGAGCTGGGAATCTTCCAACACTAAGGATCTGTTAAAAATTTTTCTTTGTACATAAAAAAAGGGAAAATAAATCTTTCCTACAACTCAGTAAATTACACTTCAGGTTCAAGACCCTAACTTTCAGTATTGAAACTCTAAACAATTAGCTTTACAAGGGAGAGGGACAGAGAAAGCTTGGTCTGAGTTGCTAAATAATCAAAGCGTTGGTCTTTTTTCCACCTCTAGCAATTGTGAAAACCCTGGCCTCACAGGGTGCCTCTGAATTAGAAGCAGAGGGAAAGTTTGGCTGCTAGGGCCATGACAAGAAGCCTAGCCAAGCCGTCTCGTCCACTAAGAAACAAGTGATCCCATCTGTAAATGGTATTAGCAAAAGCTGCTACCAAATATAGCAAATATAAATGCGCATACTTACTAGAGCACTAACTAATTTGTATATAAAACATTTAATGAAGTATTAATCAAAATAGGTTTAAGAAACTCTGACTAATAGATGAACAGTCTCTACAAAAATGTGCTAATGACACTGAGGAAGGTGGTACAAGACGCAAACTTTTGTCAGAAGGGAGTACACTCAAAAATATACTCTTAACATGACCTAATGACACCCTATGATAGTGATGTCCTCCAAATTTCAACAGATGGCAGATTATGAGTTCTAACTGGATGGGAACCAATGTTACATAAAAAGGTTACAGTAGTTGAGGTTAGTACTTGTATGCAGTTCTAGAGCCTATTTATTGGAAAAAGAGGTGTCTCTTTTTCTTACAATTTGTTTTGTCCTTTTTTTTTTTACTGTTTTTGGCCTTTTATTGTTTCCTAATGCACTAAATAACTAACAACTCTTAATTAACTTTTTAATAAGGTTCATTATGTGTAGGTGAAGTTTTCTATCCCTGAAGTTGCATCCATCACAAAACACATATGCAGGAGCAGTTGCCATATAGTATGCAGTTTGCATAAAGTTACTGCTGTTGGGCTGGAACTGTGAGACTTCAGAGAACGTACAAGTAGAAAGCAATGGTGGTGTGAAAGCAGAGAGAAATAATCATTGCTGAAGAACCCAGCCAAAATCCAGCACATTGTGTTGGTAGAGTGAATCTGCTACTGTTTCCTTACTGAGACTTTACCAGAGGTTGAGTGATGTTGAGCAGAAATCATTAGTATTTGGGTGGGATGTCTTCTGGAACGCATGAAAACAGTGCAAGACAAACATCAGCAAATTTGACTTTCTAGCTCTAGGACTGTAAACAAGTTCTTTACATGTTTAAATGCCCACTAGCACACTTCAGTACTTAGCTTGCAGAACCAACACCTACATAATTCCCTCTAACCAATTTGTTTCAGACATCTGTATGTAAGTTAAACTTCCTGACCTATATGCCAGAAGTAACATTTCCAGAGTCAGCTTAGAGAACAAGAAGAATTAGAAGAACTGTCTAGGAGTTATATGAGAGAATATGTGCTCAATGCTGTAGACAGCTGAGATATGAATGTTGCAATAAACATTGCAGGATGATCACAAAGCAGTGCCTGGTGCTCTGGACAACAGATGCATAACCACACTTTTCTTGCAGGATGAGCAGACAAGGTTCCCCTCTGACAAACAAAAACATGCCTTGCCAGAGCATTTCAGATGCAACATTTTCATTAATTGCTTAGAGAACTTAAAAAGTGTGTATAACAGAAGTCGCGACCCACAGAGAAACTGGCTATGAGACTGGGGGAAACTAATGAGGTTGGGGGAATGGCACAAGTGGATCAGCTCTGTAAGCCTCCCTTGCCCCCGTTCAAGAAGGGACCAAGCCAATGATCCCTGATAAAAACCGAGTGTGACATGCAGGTGAAAACACAAGTGTAAGCTAAATACACAGATGCTGCGACAATTGAGTAAAAGGAGTCAGAAAGCACACACCGGACATGGAATATGATTTGGTGTCAAATGCTCACTCGGGCACAGACACACATGAACTGTATGGAAGGCGTGCAGACTCCAGATGACAAACCTGACCTAGCCATCATCACCAAATGAGCTTGGAGTGCATGCCTGAATATGATTAGTATCAGCCCCTCCAGGCAGCTGGCACAGCAGCTTTGTGGACTGCAATGCCCACCACATACCCTCACCACCAACAGCAATTACAGTAAATACGTGTTTCCCCCCAACCCAGAGACCTTGAAGGACAAAGACTCATCAAGCTGTCCTTGCTCTTTCGTGATAAGAGGGAGAAGGGGAGCTTCACCCAGTAAATAAATCTTGCAGAGGCTATTCAGTATTCTGTGGTGTTCATGCTGTATAAAGTGTTTGATTAAAATAAAAACATATTTTTAAACTTTAGTAGTTTGAAAATAAATTACATTATACAAAGCTATAGTAATACAAAGTTACCATTTTGCACAAAAATATGAAAATTGTTTGTGAAAATGCGGCCTCAACCATCGTAAATAATTTACAGCACACAGAGTATGGTAACAGCTGACAGGAATGACTGTGCACAGCACATTAAAAACTATAAATCTTTAATTGCATGTAAATTACATTATTTACTAACAAGAACAAGGTGAGGATGATGTGGATGAGGAAGAAGAAAGGCTAATACCTGTTGTCTTCGCTTCTCCTCTTCAAGAGCAGCTTTGGCTTCTGCTTCTTTTATCTGTCCAGACACACAAAGTTATAATAAAATGTTGTAAACAGCAGCTAAACCTATTTTCTCAAGGAGTCATAATTACTCCTATAGGACAGTTCTCAGCGAGTCTGCAAACTTTCCATCATGTGAGCTCCACAATCCGAAAGTCATATGAAAAGCAGTCATGGGAGTTACAATTGATAATTCTATATCTAATTCTATTTTGCAGCGTTCAAGAAAGCAAATTAAATGCTAGAAAGTATTAAGAAAAAAATGGTGCAGAAAAAATTGTCAATATGTAAAGAGCCACATACTCGAATCTTAGCACCTGCATTCCATTTTGGTGCTACAATAATAAATAAATGTGAAACCTGAACATATACAAAAGACAACAGGATGGAGTGGCTCCCATCTGAAGAGATGCATAACTAGGATTCATCAGGTGACTAATAGGACACCAAATCCTGCAGAGTATGCAGATGCCAAACAGGGATAAAACATCAATAATTTTTCATAATGCAAAGGCATAAAATGAATTTAGCAGGAGGTTGGCTCACATCAGAGGAAAGTATTCTACTCCCACAGAGTATTTGGCTAAATCTAGAATTTCAGTGCTACAGGACATTTGTAGATGCCAAAAGTTTATGTCAACTGAAAAATAACCAGGCATGCTAATAGGAGATAAAGCCAATGAAGGCCATTAGACAGAAAGACACCATCTCGCCCTCTTGAGTTCCAACAGGCAGAGTATATGGGAGAAGTTTGTATATCTCCCTTTTTTTATACCTTTTTTAGGCTTTTAGCATTGCAGTCACTGATTCACTCCCTTAAAAAAGTTAGATATAAAAACCTATTAATAACTTGAAATGAAAAAAATCCTGATCCTAGTAGCTGGATGATTTGCATATTAACAATGAAAATAGTGTATTGAATACTGTTTGCACAGGTAGAATTGGTTACAAATAATTTCCAATTCAAGACCTTTTGATGACTAAGGAGAAAGCACAGTAGCTCATGCTTTAGCACACTGTAGCTCATACAGCAGGCACTGGGGGCAGGGCAAAAAGCACAGTCCTATTTGCAGGTTTTCAGAAAAATTTTAAAATTACTAAACCTTACACCAAAAAAAACACTGTTGAGAATTTCGTTAATCTAGATATAATGGCAGAGTCTCTTTAGAAATGTGTGTAAAGGACCATAAGCCATGCATATCTGAAATCTGAAAATCTGGTGTGCAAAAAACTACACAATGAGCCCCCTCTTTTTTCACTGCCATCTAATGGCAAAACTTCAGCTACAAAAGAAAAAGTGACCTTCAAATGTGGAAAAGAGCAACCGAAGAGCTTCTTTTTACACTAGTGTGATCATATTTGTGTAAGATACATAGGTATAATGTACACAGATAAAGGGAACCTTAACTATTATAATTGCAGCATGGAAAAACATTTCTGGGACTATTTCTTTAATAATGTCCAGTAAAAGACACATTCAATTCCTAGGCATCTAGTGAGTAAGAAGTGCTTACTCAATAGGTGCTAGACATGAAAAGTTTCATTAAGAATTAATGCACTTTGGTTTTAGAAATTAATGGGTGTTTTGCAAATATGCAAACTAATTTATCTTTGTAAATGTCTGCAGTTTTCAACAAGTTTTTTTCTAGTCTGAACACATTAAACAGTAATTGACATAAATAAACCACTTTCATCAAGTGCCTGTATCAGGAGACTATTCTAGTATGCCATTTGCATAGTAAGTCAACACAAGCCACGAAAATATACTTAGAAAGAATTTAAATAAAACTTTATCACTTTATATGAAAACTCTGAAACAAGTAAATACACATTCTTCTGAGAAGAAGGTAGACATAGTTAGGTTGTGCCATCCAGCATGTCTGTGGCACTGCTTACAGCAGAAACTTGCAGCCATTTGCTCAGTGCAATTAGACCATTTCTCCCGTGGATTACAACGTCAGGGCAAGAAATTGGTAGTGGTATCTGCCCCAGTCAAACTGCACTGACATTGCACCACCCAGACATGCTGCTGGGTCTCAGCTTATGAAGACTTACTGTGAGTTCACCTTGCTTTAGGGAGGGACTCCATATACTATGAACTTATCTTCACATTCGTCTTGAACTGTTTGTTATGGTTGGGATTCCCGAAAGGCATAACCCAAGAGTTTTAGCATTCAACCTGCTTGCAAAGTTGCAGGATTTGGTCAATGTGGTACTTGTTAGAACTTGTCAATCAATCTTGAAAATCTGAGCAGACATTGACTTGTTGGCTTTACTCATTGAGTTCTTTGGTTGTACATTTACCACATCTAATACTTATCTGATAAAACCCAAGCAACTTATGCATCAATTCTTTTTGTGTATGTTTTTATTAAAGGTTTATAACAGCAAGAATCATATCCTGTCTCTGTGTGACAGCACACAGAAAATTCTTTACTTCATAGAACAGCTGAGCTAGGGAGAAATCACATTAACAGCAGCCTAAGTAGTATTCTGCAGTTACTAGAAGTCTCAATTCTTCCAGTATAGGATAACTAATACCATGTGGCAGATTATATTCCATACTGGACAAGCTGAGCAACTGATAGCTGCAAAACCTTAATTGGAAAGACAGATCTTACAATGCCCTGTGAAGCAGTCTGACTCTAGTCTTACAGCACTAATGTCTAATTTATCATCTCTGATCATCACCTGTTCTCAGCAAAAGAGGAAAAAATCAGTTCCAATCAATTAAAAAAAAAAAAGAAAAACAACATAATACTGTTTTGAAATATTTGAGTCAATTAACACCATTCATAAATTCAAGTCTGAAAATCTAGCTACTGTTCAACAGCACATCCACCTACGTTGCATTTCTGCAGGTACAGCCTCAAAAAATAATGTGTTCTTTTTTCTACTTCTCTTGAAGCTCTGAGAAGGAATTATGGCTACAATGGATACATTACCTCATATGCTTTCCGCTTCATTTCCTTGCATAATGCATCACATTCCAGTGAAACTTGGCCTTCTTGTATCTTGCTGCACTGTACTTCCTGTTAAGTATAATTTGTCTTTTATAATCATTTTATTATAATATATATATAAGATTTCAGATGTCAAATTCTTTATGAAAATAATAAAAGTTTCTTATTTAGTAAAACATTGCTTTCACATTTAAAATAAAGCTAATGTTGAATGTTATTTCCACCTGTAATTATGTATTAAACTGTCCTTTTTTTTTCCTTCTTTCTAATAAACTAAGCTGAAAGGAAGAATAAATCAGTAGTCCAGTTTAATTTTTCTCCTCTTTACTCACTTGTTTGCCTTAGACAAGTAAGATAACCTTCTGAAAATTTGCATTTAGAGTCTCAGTAATTTCACATATATTATCTTAACTGGCTTAGATTATAGGACAAAGTCTGGTCATTGGCTGGGGGGGAATTAAGTAATTCTCAATCATACTTTCTCCCCTTTTCCTAGTGTTGAAGAAATTTTTTGAAATTTATTGAAAAAGTGGTTATCTGTAAGCAGAGGCTGATCAATTATAAGGACTTGTTCTATATACATCATCTTTTCTCCTGCTGAGCATCCCGCCTGCAAGACTCCTCGGACAAGCTGAGGACTCCTGAGAACTGCTGGAAGGTTCAGAAGTTAACTGGGTCCAGAAATGTAATTTAAACACCTTTTAATTAAGACAGATCATGGTTTTTTTTCATCAAGACATTATTATTTGTCTAGACTTCATATCAATTTCTGTTGATCTCCTCATAATACTGTACAGCTATAGTAAATTTGTTACATTAATTTGCCCTTATCTGTGTTAGAAGCTAAGGATGCTGATGCCATACTTGCTTTTAGGTTTGCAGGGAACTTTAATTAATTACATTAGTTCAGGTTTCACAACTTCTGTGCTAATTCCAACTTCTGTAAATTTTCCCAATATCATCATAAAAACGTAATTTTTATTCTCAAATCACTCCAGGTCATCTAAGTATTTTCCTGATAAAACTACAAAATTTAAGCGTGCATGAAGATAAATCTATTGTAAGTCAGGCAGCTAACATATTTTAGAATTAACAAGACTTTATAGTCTCCAGTGAATCTTCTGATATAGCAGCCCAGATCTTCAGCTGATGTGAAGTGTTACAGCTCTACTATATTAATTGACCCTATTCCAATCTGCAGCATCCACATCATCCATCCATACAAGCCCAGGAACATATGAAGAATATACATCCTTCAAAAACTGCAACTTGTACATTTACCTTTTTCAGTCTCTTACAGAGACATCGGAGTTTAACCTTCTGGCTGCAGTTAAGAGGACAGCTACCTGAATGGCAAATCTCTTTACACCGATGACCACAGGGCAACTGTAAGGAACAAAACACAAATAAAACTCCCACATCAATAAAACACTTAATTAACTTAATAAAATTACCAAGAACCTATGGAATTTGTTTTATTTCAGACACAGAATTTTAACAGAAAACTCATTCAGTTAATCAGTCTTTTAACTTGTGAAATAATTCATTTTTCTTTTCTTTTTTTGTGGACGGAAATGTTTCCTTTTTATTTACTGATTTTCAGTTCCTGTAGGATGATTTCTCTTTTACTGGCACAGCTCGATTAGAAGACAATTTCTCCTTTCACATGTTTCAAGAACAGTCATTTCCACAGTAATGTATACAACAATCACCCTAGCTATCTCTATGCTGGGGGAATACAAATGGGTAAGGTAAAAAAACCCTGAGTCAGAATCACAAATACCACAGAAGAAATCTTGTATTCAAGCATTATCTGAACTATGCTAAAGCCAAATAAAGGTCACCAAAAGCCTTATCATGTCCAACATAATTTCACAAAATCCTAAATTTCTGCATTTGGCAGATTATCCCATTTCTGCCACCTGAAAGATAACAACTTTTTTTACTGCCAGTGCAATTTTTAACTTACAAAGAAAATATTATCATTCATTTACTGTGTAAGAATTGAGTTACTAATTTAAGTGTGCTGATTGATAAGAATGTAGCAGTGCTCCCAGTATTAGATAAAATATGTCAGGAAAGTAAACAGATTTTTTACACTGTTAAGAACTTGACTAAAAATATCCCTTGCTCATATGCTTAAGAAGTCTCCACAATAACAATTTTTCATTTTCAATTACATAACTCAATACTGTTAATAATCAAAGATAGAATCTCACAGAAGACACCTAAGCCATTTTCTTACAGAAAGCTTTAAAGCCCCCAACTACTTAAAATAGCATTAGACAGTGTTCTTTATCAAAAGTGAAATTTCATCTCTTCACTGTCATCAAGGAATTAACACAAACTGGAAAATGCTCTAAAACATACAATTTTAAGATACATTTTTCACATTAAAAACTTGAAATGTATACATACTACATCACTTCATCCACAAGAAAGAAAATATTAAGTAAGTATCAAACCCAGGTGGGTACACTTTGATTAGTGAATCTGAGTTCTCAGAAGTCCATTAGAACTGGCACAACATCAGAGCTAATATCATGAAACACAGACCTAAACAGAACACAAATCTTTTAGACTAAAATTATGGAACACATATACATGTCTTTGAGTCCATGACAGTCACAAGCTATTATAGATACTTTGTGGTTTCAGCTCAGTTTTTTATTTAGTCTCAGCACATTTCATGCAGGACTAGAAGGAACCTTTGAGCCATCATGTTCAGTCCTCCTACAGGCAGGTACCTTGTGTATCCTTCCAGGACTGGATGAAAGCGTACCGTGAAAACATTTCCCCATTCTGACCCTATTTTACTGTTTCACTAAGGAGGGTGCTCCATGAGGTCACTACAACATGCAAGAGCTTTTTTTTTTTTGAGTTTCCTAGGTTTGTTCTAGCTAGTCTAAGCCACAGTTCTTATCCTCATATTGAAGTATCTCTGTCTTTTCTTAAAAGGCTCTTTATTATCACAGTATTCCCTTAATTGAATTTCAACTATGTTCAATCAATGTTTCTTGAATACACAGCCAGAACTGCATGTAATATTTCAAATGACATCTCAGCAAGAAGGACTTTGTACAATGCCTTAATTGCACCTCATTCTTAGTAGAGTATATTCCCCAAAACATCCCCAGCTCTCATTGCATTTCTCTCCAGCTAATCATGCTGTGGAACACAAATATCTGCTGCTTCCTGGGAAGTTATTATAAGCTTCACATGTATGGTCTTATTATTTTGGGGAGTTTTTTTCTGTATTTAATAACATGACCCCAATACATGTGCTCTACAGATACACTACCTCAATTCTCATACACTGACAACACCCCATAACTTTTCATCAGAAAATTACAATGTTTTTGTTGCCAAAGTCATTACTGAAAACAATGCAAAGTTAAGTGTCAGTTCAGTCCTTGGGAAATCTTATTGTTAATATCTCTTGCTTCATCTTTTCTTTAGTTTTGATGTTGTTTTGGGGAAGGGAGTTTGGTGTTTTTTTCCAAAAGATACTCAAATAGAGTTGTTTCCTGTAGCCACCATCATGCTGGTATTAACCCTCTCCTGTATCTGAACTAGATATTCAGTAAGTAGCACTGACTCACTCACTCTGCTGGAGCTGTATGCAGCATATCTCATCTATTCATTTCATCTAGAGGGAAAAATATATAAATTGGTTACCTTATCAAAGACGGAATCTAGTTTTTTTCTGGCAGTTTTTTTTCATCAGCAAATATTTTTCCCTGAAATCAAAAAATTATTTTGCCTCATTTTGAAAATACGAGGGGAGAAGCTTGTCTAAGCCTTGTACACTACCAAGTTGAGACTACCACTCAGAACGTGGAGTCTAATGGCCGAGTCTCCTCACAACTGACCAGAGTCTTTGCAAAACCAATTGGCTACTGCATGAACACTGTGCAGTAGGCAGGCCATCCTGGCTCCTCACACAAGAGCATCAGACACAGTAACTCCATTTAGTCTCACCTGCAAGTCACCTCATGCTGGCTAGAACAAGCCATGGCTAGAACTATTACTTCAGCTTACTCTTCCATAGTGATCAGGCACACTTTCATTAACAGTGTCAAAGCCCAAACAGTCCCGTCCTAACCGACATGTCAGAGCTGCAAATTCACTACAGTAACCCTCATGACAATCTCTAAGTGCAACTGCAATAAAATTCTTAGACACCATTAGACCAAAATATTTATAGCATAGGAGTATGTTTAATCCAATATTGAAAAGCCAATGTACACACTCAAATTTCCCTGCCAGCTTTTTTCTTGTCCTCTATCTCTGTGCAGGGAACTTTCTTCTTACTCCCTTCGCTGTAAAACCAACACTAAAAAAAATATCAAGAGACGCTGTGAAATGAATGGCAAAACAACATTTCCCCATGACAAAAGCAATCATTCTGCTGCTTCTGCTGGATACAAAAATGTAACGGGAAAGGATTTTTTTTGCTTGTTTTTGAGTGTCAGTGCTGAACTACTTGGTGCTGAAATAGAAAGTGTGTGCCCCCTTTAGATTATTTGCTACTGTACAAAATCTCTTGTCAACAGCTTCTAGACTAAAGCCCAAATTGAACAGGATTTATGTTTGATATGGCAAGGCCATTAAAAGAAGGTATTTAATCCACAGCTCTGGAGGAAAAAAAAAACCAAAAAAACCAAACAAAACAAACAAACAAACAATCAATCAAACAAACAAACAAAAAACCCACCCAAAACCCAAGAAACGTCCTACAAATATTTTTCCCATAGGCAGTGCATTTAAATCTTAACATTATACCTGATGATGATAAACTCTGTCAACACTTTTGGAGGGCTTAAGTGAACTCCAACAAAAGGTAATAAACACAGCCTGTTAACACACATCTGATAATACAGAAAATAGCCTGGTACTAAAGAAAATAGCACTTTTGAGCACCGATCCCAAAAGCTAAGTACAAAAGAGAATTTTACCACTTCCAAAGACAAAACTAAATTTTTACAATCCACATACATTTGCAGTATGTGTTTGCAGAATTAATTTTATTTCCAGAATGCTTAATCAATTCAATTCTTAAAGAACTCAAAAAGATATCTGTACTTTTAAAATTTATAGAATCACAGTATTGTTAAGGGTCCCTTAAGTTAACCACTAAACCATGTCCCCAAGTGCCACACCCACACATTTTTTTGAATGTTTCCCAGGATGATGACTCTATCATTTTCTATTTCCCTGGGCACAGTACAGCGCTTGACCACCTGTGAAGACATTTTTCCTGATACCCAGTCTAAACCTCCACTGGCACAACTGGAGGCCATTTCCTCTTTCACTGTCACTCGCATGAAATTAGACCAATCCCCATCTGTCTGCAAACTCCTATCAGGCAGTTGTAGAGCATGATGAGGTCCCTCCTGAGGCTCCTTTTCTCCAGCCTAAACAACTCCAGCTCCCTCAGCCCCTCATTAGACTTGTGCTCCAGACCCTTCACCAGCAATGTCACTCCTCTCTGGACATGTGCCAGCACCTCAATGTCCTTCTCATAGTGAGGAGCCCAGAACTGAAAACAGGATTCTGGATGTGGCCTCACCAGTGCTGAGTACAGGGGGAAAAAAGACATTGTCCCTACTGCACTATCATGTTACATGAAATTTATCATAATGGGGTCCCATATGTCACATCAAGAAAAAAGCAGAGTGAACAGTAAAACTACAAAGCATGGCTATTTTGTCAAAAAATACTAACTACATAGAATAAAATATTAAATACAGATTCACAAATACTGACAGGACAACATAAACAATGAAAACTGACAGACTTAAAATTTCTATGTAAGAACTGTCTCAAAACATCTGCAAACATGATCATAAGAATTTAATCTCCCTGATTAAGAAAAAAATAAAGTTAAATTTCCTTCAACAGGATATCTTCTTATTATTACCAAACAAGAGAATTAACTTTTTAATTAAAATTTCTCATATATAACAGCTGTGGCAGCATTAAAGACATTGCTTCTCCCTAAAGCAGAAAGGAAATGGGAGCTGTACTATGTAATGCTGGAAGTTACTTTTCTAGTTTTATACGCCAATAGCCAAA
This sequence comes from Irena cyanogastra, assembly GCA_013397155.1. Taxonomy (NCBI): domain Eukaryota; kingdom Metazoa; phylum Chordata; class Aves; order Passeriformes; family Irenidae; genus Irena; species Irena cyanogastra. Next base: position 792,776 of record VWZV01015934.1, on the reverse strand, counting down.
AGAAAAGCATGAAACTTCTCAAGTTTTTCAAGTTGCTGTAGCATTTTTTCAAAGAACCAGACACAGTAATTGGTCTTCTTTATCCCCAAATGTACCATGGCAACTGTAAAACAAATGTGGTAGCTGTCCTACCACTGTCTACTGCAATTTCCATTAACCAAAAACATCTCAAAATGACAACTGCAGTAAAATACTGCATTCTATTGAACCTAAGTTGCACTATGGTAAGCTAGGAGAGATAGTCACACTGATCTATAGCAAACATCAACTTCACCGAGCTCTGCGAATGACTCAGTGTCAGCTTCTGACATGGAATAACAAAATTCTCAAGAAACACTAATTTGAAATTTACTTGAGCCTTCCAGAACTACACACAAAAACACTTCCAAATTAGTTTTGGGCAAACATTTTAGATTTGCAATCTGTAAATGCTCTAAATTCAGTAGTCCTATCCATCTCTGACAAAGTTGTTTCTAAGTTCTTGTCTCACAATACAAAAACTTAAAAACAACAAAATGGGCTTGGCCTGTATTTGCTAGGGAGAGGTGGTGGTGGGAGTGGCAGGGTGATGTCTGGTAAGGCTGCCCCTTTAAATTGTGTTTATCAATGTTTCCTTTAAAAGAGAACTATCAGTATAATATGTATTATGATGTAGGTATCTAATTTTCTCAACGCTCCAGAGATATGTTTTGTTTATAAAACAGAAACAGACAAAACATCCCTTGAACTGTTCAGTATTCAGAGAAATGGAACAGATTTTTTAGACAAAAAAATGGGAAAAAACCCATACATCACCCACATAGCTACCAAAGTAGGATCTGAAGAAAGTAGGATGAACTGTAACACAAAGATATGAACTACCTGAAGCAAGAAGGTACTAATAGCTAGTAACTTCTAAATTTCATGAAAGACAGCAAGAGCTAGAGCTAGCATCACAGGAAAGGAAGAACATGCATTTTTCCACCATCAACTACAGTAAAACAATGCCCTGGATAGCAGAAGCTGCAAAAAACCTTATTTTCCAAAGCATTTATAGGAGTAAGAGTTTTAGAATTGCTTTACAAAACTAACGTAAATTCTGTTGCCGCACTCTTTATTTCACATGGCACCAAACTAAGTAAAAAAGACATTATCTGTGGAACAGGGCAATTCTGAACTGCAAGCTAAAGTTTGGGACCACTGCTAGGTGGATTTTAAATCCCAGACTAAGTCTGGGGAATACGTTCAGAAAAATCACAACAGTTACATTAATCAAAGATGAGCTAGAGGGGAAAAAAATTCTTTAAAGAGAAGCTGAAGTACAGAACATATAGTTCATGATAAGAGATTGTAAGCATTCCTGAAAATACAGAGAAGGAAGTAGTGGAGCAAAGTAACAGAGAAGGACATGAAAGGACAAAATTAAGAGGTAAATAGACAACTAAATAATATCCCAATGTGTTCCCCAACAGGAAGAGAGCTTTCAGATACCCAGATGAAAAAAATTGTGACAGAATATTCATTTACAGAAAAAAATCCATCAGATAGGCATCTAGAAGGGCAAAATGCAGAAGACAAGTATGTGCAGAGCACAGCCTTCCTGTTCGGGTTAACACAACCTTGTCTGAAAAGCAGAGGAACAAACTGTTGGGAAAGCAGGAGGACTCTTGTAAATTTTTGCATTTAATCAAAAGCTTTCTAATAAAGACAAGGACTCAAATTTGAAGTTTCTGACACTGGATAATAATTAAATTCCTGCTTTTCCACTTCATACATTTTCTAACCCTCCAGTGGGAAATGGAGAAAAGGAAGAGCTGTCACTCCCAGCGCAATTAATGACAACTAAAGAACAAACATAAAATATAAGTAATGCAAGGAATTCTGAAAGCACACAAGCAGCACACAACCACAGCATTGGGAGGGACAAGGACAAAGTCCTTTGGTCCATCCCTCACATCCAGTTGTGGGTAACACTGCTGAAACATTTCTAAGCTGCTTCTGATGAAAATTTGGTAGCTTTTCCAACCAGCTCCTGCCCTGTTCCACAAAGTTTATTACTTAAACATAGCATTGCATAGGAATCTTCTTTACTGATGCTACTGGCTTATAGTCTAAGTATCATGTAGTAAGGATACTATTCTTCTCCACAGCAAACTTTTAGATACAACAGAGAGACTAACTGGCTTGTCTTCCAATTTACACTACTTGACATATATTTCACTAATACACCAGGGCATTATTATCTCATCTCATTTATTAAGTATAAAATCCCTTAGCCTCCAAATTGCACAGATAGGGATTCTAAACCTGCACTTAAATGAGACTAGCAAGGACAAATCTCACCATTTTTCCTAATCAAACAGCATCCTATCATTTTTGAGATATAAATTGATGACCAGTTTTTAACCATGTGAGAGGACACACTCTTCCATATTCAACCTCATCCGCGTGTTTAAACATTCAAGCCATTAGTGCCTTGGAGACAAACCTCTGTTCCTTTAATATAACTCTCCTAGTTGACAGCAATAAATGTCCTTCAAGTACAGTTCACTAACCACCTTTACATCTATCATTTAACATATTCACTTAGACTAAGCTTCTCTAGTTTGCTTGGCCTATATTCACAAAATTCCACATACCCATCAACTCAAGCATTTCTTTGTTAATATGGCTTACCTCTTTTGGACACTGATTTCTGCAGGAAATAAGAAGCTCCTTTTCTTTTAAATCAGCACATGTCAGTTTTCTGTAAAAGGAAAGATGTATTTCTGTTAAAAAATAATCCAATTTAGAAACAACAGAAGTCAATGCAATTAGGAGTGTATTTTCAGTATATTTCACTGTAAAGAAAAGCAGACTCATTTGTCCACATCCAGTGTGACTAATATTAACTGCCCTGTTTTACAGACAAACACACACAAATTTAGAGGACTTGAGGTGCTTTAAAGAAAATGAACAAAGAAAAATATACTTGCATATGATTAATGTTTTCAGAACAATCCCCAAGTCCCAACCTACATTTTGTGAAGTCTAGCTTAAGGTCTATCCACACACAGAATTGATTAAAAAGGTGTAGAAATTGAAAAACTAAGCAGTTTTTCAATTAAAACAGCTAGAAATTGAAGGACATTAACTGCAAAGACAAAGACCTTTTAGACTAACAACACTCATTCTAATACTTGTATAAAATGCTTCTTTACATACTCTAAAAGAAGACTATATAGAACAAATTTTATGTAGATTACTATGTATTTGCATAATTCAAAGGATTTTCTGTATTATAAAACCAGTTTTTGTTCAGGAGACTCCATACATTTATAGCAATTTTAGCAGTAATACCAAATAAAATATTTGCAAGATTTAAATAGAAAAAAATCATTATCTTAGAAGTTATAATCAAGAGAAATTTTATAAACTCTCATAAGAGTAGCTCCCATCCCCAGACATTTCAAATTATTTCCAGTTAACAGCATTCAAATGAAAAGCTGGGTGGTGTTCTGACACTTACAAGCATTCAATATAGAGCACTGATAGTTTGCAGTGACACTTTATTTTAACCATCTGGAGACATGATGGGCAATCCCCAGGATGACAGGGCAAAACACATCGGTGAGGACAGCCAGCTGGCCGGGGCTTGGTGCACTCCTCTTCACACTGTGAACATTCTGGACCCGCCTAACAAAATAAAAACAAAGTACTAAAGAAAGTGCCAAGTATTTGTTTTGTGAGGTATCATTAATGACCCGTTACATAGAAGAAAGAGCTGGAGTGGTTTTGCTATGAGAATCAAGCTATTCAGTAAAATATTTCACAAGCAAGAGTAATTATTAAAATATGTTTTTCAAGAGAAAACCAGAAATGCCAGTGTTTGTCAGTCAAAGAGAATTCTATTTTCCCTCCTGAGCACAAAAGAACCTCCTTAATATTAGTGCTTTGGAAAATGACCATAACCTCTGTTAATTCTCTAAGGAAAATTGTTAGGAAAAAAAGTCATTACATATTCAAAACTAACTTATCCCAATCACCATGTTCTTGTAATGCTTGAGTCATTATATACGACTCTCTAATACAGGGGTGGAGGGACTGGTTTGCTTGATTTTATGAAACAAACTTTAAGTCATTCCATTTCCATACACCTATGATATTCTGTATAATCTTCCAAAAAGTATTATTAACTTGGGTATATGCTAGGAGCTGCCTAAGGTCTTGCTTCTACTCCACAGACTACACAAATCTACCAGAGCTGCTATGTCACTCTCATTCCAGGTGATGCAACCACCAGCAAAAGGTGATGAACATCACAGCACAGTAAGTAAAGCTTCATTTCTACTCACATTCTTAACAACACTTCCAGAACCCCAGTCTGATCAAATACATCCAGACAGATTGACATGATTTATCAACTCAACCTACATAGCACAATATCTAAGGCCCACTATCACCTTCAATGTTCAGTTTCCACGAAGTCAGCCAAAGTAAAGCAAATTTATCAAAAAATGAAGCTACACACAGCTTCCCGAAAGGACTATCCCAACACCAATGTTCTACTTTATGCTGTTCAAAATGACAGCATAAGAATTTTAAGATTTTGATAGTTTTTCCCCAGTCTCCTTTCCTTCTGCATCTATAGTTGAACAATTTTTGCTGAAGTTTAAAAAGAAATCTTTGTACAATAATTGTTTACAAACCTTAACTCACAAAAATTCAAATCTAAGAAAAACAACAGCAACTAAAACCATTTAGAAAATTGTCATATAACATTTAACAGTAGGAAAAAGCAAACAGCTGGCCTTTCTGAAACATTTTTCTAACACAACATGCAGAACAAACAGAAATTCCAGACAGAAAAATCACTACTCAGACATATAAGCCAGAAATTTAATCAGCCCTGACTACATTTAGCCTACCAAAACAAGAGAACAAAAGCTCTAAAGGTCAACGCCAACTTGAGTTCATAAGAATTGAAGAAAATTGAGAAATGAGATTTACCCATGCTCTGCAGGTACATAGACTCCCATTTTTCTGAGAATGTATTGCCTCATTCAAAATGGAGCTAGGAATAGTCTTGACTCATTCACATTTTAATTGGCTTAACTGAGGCAGCAGGCAGGCAGCCTCTTATAGTCAGAACTGGGGATGCTTAACTGTTACTCTCACTACTCATTGATGTCGCTCTGTTGCTGAAAGTCATTGTTCCACCAGTTGCACTAACAGCCCATACTCATCAGACAAAACTTCCACAATCATAAATAGATTAATGTGTTAGCTACGATATACAGTTATTAGATGGCAACACCACCACGTCCAGCACATGAACCCACAGGGATATTATGCTATTTAAGTTAAATATAACAGCTAGTTAAAATATAACATTTCTGCTTTGCACCCAACTGAACGCTTCTCTGTTTTCTAAAGGCCCGGACTGCCTAGGTTGCAACTTTTTCTAAAGTAATGCTAAAAAAAACCTTGAGAAGCTGTTTTCATCCAAATCATAACTCTCCCAAACCACAAAACATATATATGTGGCTCTGACTGCTCATAACTTGAACAATTTTAAGCTTTATATATTTGTCTTCAGCAGTTAACACCTACAACTTCTTAATTGCACATATGGCAGTTTCTAGTACACTGATAAACATGAATGTATCATCCCGGAATTTTGAAAAGTCTTCAACAATTATGCAGTGCAGTGCCCTCCTAAAGGTCTCCCAGCCTCCTCAACCCATTTATGCTCTCCTCAGTAAACAGTTTCCCCAGTAGATTACAAGTGCATTTGTATATTGGGATTATCAGTAGTTCCCTCAATCTTGACAGTTACAAAAAGTAACTTTAGAAGAGACTTCTCAAGGGCGTTAAATAAGGTTCTGATGAAATCAAAGTAATGTCATCACAAAATAGAAAGTTAAAGAATTTGCAAAAAATGTAATATTGTCTCAGATCTATAGTCTAAGGAAATATAGATTAACTAACTGTCACACCATGGGAACAGCACAAATGCAAGTCTCCCAGTGGGATATGGAATAGATCTGTACCTTCCAGCTGCAAATTCTTTATTTTCCAAGTAAAACTGAAGACAAGGCATATCCATATAAAATACACAGAAACGAAAGCAAAAAGGAAATTAACCTACCTTCTTTCCATCTGTACTACTGTTCAATTCAGTAACATGATGACATTCTTTCATGCAGGTATGATTCTGACAGTCAAGAAGCCGCCCACAAAATCTCTTACATGAGTAGGGATTTGCAGAGTGACATGGTAATGGACTAACCTGAAAGTTAAAAATTAATAAATAAATATATATATGCAGGTGGGATATATACACAAACATTGCACATATGTAGTGTATGAGAGAGATACATCTACACACAGAGAGATGCAGAATTATTACAGAGAAGTTTTGCTTCTCCAATATCTTTGTCAAAGAAAAAACATCACTGAAATTCAATTCGATTTTTTTTAAAGTATCATTTGGGTTCCTGTCCACATAACAATGTATCCATACAAATTTGTTTTACACTGACTAAAACAGAAAAAAAACCCCACTTCATTAAACAAGCTAACTTTTGCAGCATAGCTCCCCTTTCTTTTTGAAAGACTATTATATGCTCAAATCTTTTAGTGTCATTTGCTTTGTCTTTCTGAATTACACTCTTCCATTAAAGGTTTCCAGGGTGCTTTACTATTATTGTAGAAGACAATAACAGCTTGCTTTCACAAGGCTAATTGTGTTATGGTCACCATAAACCCAAAATATTTTACAGTTTAAAAAACAGAAAACAACCTGCAAGCCAGAAATTCCAAAAACCAAATACTGACTATATCAAATATAACTCCCAGGATAGCTAAGGAGAAGCAGAAATGGCTCCATAACAGGACTAAAATTTTTATGTCTTACATCATATTTGTACTTTCCAATTTCAGGTCAACACTCTAGTTAACAGAACTCTACAGAAACCTTCAGATCATCTACTCAGAAGCCATTACTCTTCATTGGTACTGAAACCAGTGTAAACTAGGTTACTTGCCTAAAGCTGAATAGTACAAGTCCCTCCATACAAAAGGATTAGAGGAAACTCACTGTTAGCATTTTCCAACCATTATATAATACTCATACAAAAAAAAATAGTTTTCTGTGATGCTGTCAAAAAAATTGGGGTTTTTTTAATTTCACGTCATTTCGCAGAGAAAAACATTTGTGATGTTATTACACAAGAGGCTAATGTGACATAACTCACTTTGACTAGATTAAGGGTGTGATTTTATGTTGCAACTGCAGTTGACTGAACAGCTTTGCAGAGTACCCATTCCTTTTCTCTCTTACAGCCCCCACTGCAATCTCCTACCACTTTGAACAAGCCCTACCATACATCTCTCTTTACAAGAAAGATGATTCAAATAATCAAAATGGAAGAAAAAGCATCAGTAGAAAAACTGTTGTCTTTTGCCAGTGGTTTGGCCATACAAACAGGAACTGAAAAGAAAGAAGAGACATGGCCCCACAGGGCAGAATGGGGGATAGTTTCCCTTCAGCACTGTCCACATTATCTCACAAAGTACAATTTAAATCCACTTGCCTATATAAATTTTTCCGGGCTCCACCCAAAAAATACTACTCCACATCACATCACTTCAAAATCCAGTTCATTCATAAGACTTCTGAACTCCTCTTATCACCCTGACCCACTAAGACTGAAGAGAAATCTGCACAGCAGGCTGAACATCAAGCATGGCATACACAGGAGAAAACCTTGAGGCCATCACATCCAACCACCTTCCCACCCCTGTGTCAGAGCTGAAGCTAATGCTGGCTAAAGCACTAATACAGCATCCACACCAAGCAGGCCAAACACCTGGATCCTACTGCCCCTTGCACACATTCTACTCTGTCTCTGATTAATGCTTCTGGTGACCAAAGGGGGAAAAGCCAGCAAGCAGGAGGCCTAACAGAAACAGGGTCTGAAGTAGAGAATAAATAGTACCATACCCAGAATGCACACAGCAATTACGAAAGCTTTTAATGTTCCTAATATCCCACCCCTTCACATCCTACTCCATCTCCCTCCTCAGAGCACAACATCCTTTCAGTAGCAATGTAAGCAGTCAAAGGATGTTAAAAGAATGAAAGAAAAGATGTATTAAACATTAAATCCACCCACTTCTCTACCTTTCCTTGCTCACCCACTGCCACTCAGTTTTTTATGACTATGGTTCTGCTGTGCCTCAGACAGTGACAGCAGATCGGGGCAACAACAGCAATGAGCTCTAGGGCTGCACTGTTCCATAATGCTGGTGAGACTTTTTTTACCAGGAGTTAGTCTTCCACCAGATAAGGACACAACCACTAGCTCCAGTTAGAGCCAAGCACTTAGGCAGAAGTGGAGCACCCCTTCCAGCAGCATCCCTCAAGTACAACAGATGAGAGGCACTGTTAAACAAAGGCAAGAGTGGTGAAGCACACAAGCCAGGCAGGCAAGAACGGCAGCTGTATCCAGCAGAGCTTCAGCTTGAACTCACTAAGATATGACAGTCTTCTGGAATCAACTGACACTGTAGCCAAAAATTGAAAATTTTCAATTAATATAAACATTTTGTTTTCTTCTCCATTTCTCTGCTGTGGATCTAAGTAATAAATCCAGCGGACAAAGTAAAGTTTTACTTCCTACAGTTGGAATGAGTTTCTGAAATGGTTAAATGGGGGCTAGAACTCTTGCTACAAAGACAAACATCAAAGTAGACACAAACTCCAGGAGACTGATGAGCTGAAGAAGGCAGATGAGAACCATAAGTAATTTATGAAAGCTGAATCGGAAAAAAAAAAATAAGGCGGCAACATTTTCAGACTCCAGGTCGTCCACAGGACAAGGAAAGGAAGGAAAGGAGAAAAAGACATGACAACTTCCAAAAACTTTCTGGGAAATCTCCCAAATGCATAAAAGCAATTAACAGATAAATCAATTAGAACATGAAAACAAAAATCGACACAGCAAGGAAATTTTGGAAACCTTTATAAGGTCTTTAGCCATAAAGATGAATCTCATCAAGTTTCACATAAAGGTTTACCTAGAGGCAGAGTAATGGTCATCCTCCTAACAACCAAAACTGAAACCCACTCAGAATATTAAAACATACCATTAAATTCCTACCAAAAGAAAAAAAAAAATCCAAGAAGAAAGAGAGTTCAATGATATGCCCAGGACAGAAAGCCTGATACAGGATATTTACAAGGAAGCAAAACTAGAGCATTTTCCTTCCTCTAGAACATTTAATGAAATGAAGTAACTAGAAGAAAATTATACACAGCAGATAAGTTGATATCACAGTCAGTAAAGATTTCCTCCTTTGTCTTCATTTACCTTGTATCAGGTACCTTTAATGTGTGTTTCCCATAAAAAGAGATTTAGAATAACTTGATTTTAAAAGATTTTAAAAGAGCATATGTGTACTACCGCTATGAAATTCCAATGTATATAACAGTTAAAAAAAAGTAGAACATTGACATTTCTTTTTAGGGATGGCACCAACTGTTGACAGGTCATTTTTCTGACACACAACCTGAAACAAAATTGAGAGCTACTTTTATAAGAACCTACACGATAGAATGACGAGTTATTTATTTTTCTAAATATATGTAAAATTATTTAAGAGAAGGCTGCAGACTTCAGCTAAAAATTTTCTTTTAACTTAAACATAATGTAGAACCATACTTCCATTAAGTACAGATTTTATATAATTACATCATCTGAAAAGTAATTTTAAGTCTGTTCTTAAGTGATAAATTGTTTGCTCTAAATGCCAGAACATGTAAGAGCTCAAACTAAATCAATCCCTTAAAAATACTTCCTAAATTAAACACCAAAGAGAAATTAAAAAAAGAAAAAACAAACCCATACACAACCCTCCCAATGAACAACCAACTCCAATATCTACACAAATCAAAATTACTGTCCAAATATTAAAAACTTGGACAGTAGATTTGCATGTTATACAAGTTTTAAAGTGTTTGCTTTTATTCTCTATTCTACACATTGTCAGCATGCATCCTGATAAAATACAAGACTTTACAGCCTGCTTCATTCCTAGTTTCTTTCTTTTTTACATCTCTTCCGTTATAGGAGTAAATACAACTATATATATATGCTACTACAACATAAGTAGTAGCATACTACAGCAATAAGCACCTACTCAGAGCAAAATTTTGCTTACAGAAATTGCTACTACTTTTGTCACTTGTCAACAGTTCCCATCTCCCAGTGAAAATCCCCTCAGGGGCTGGAAACTTCTACTGGAGGGAAGCATTCCTAAATACATATGTTTTCTCTTATTAACAAAAGTAAATTAATTTGAGCTGAGATTATTTGTTACAAACCAGTGCTGGTGAAGAGACATGACACGGGTTTTTTTTTCTTTCCACAGATCGCAGAACAACACAAAAATGTACAATGAGCACAAAACCCACTGTAAATAAAATACTCTTCCTATACACATTAATGAATCATTCTTTTTCATAACTTCCACCAAAATCTCAGGAGACAATTTCACTGGAGGAACTGCTGCACTTCAGCAGGAAGGCAGCACCGCCCTCTGCGGGCTGAGACAAGTAACAGTTCATCTAGAGTATCATGCAGCATCAAAAAAACCTAAATTAAAGTCAGCTGTAGACTCACAGGGATTTGTCCTCATTTTCTACACAAATCCATATATAAAACATGACCCAAAGCCAATGAATGATTCTGCCAAGACCAGAATGCAACAGAAAATGCAGTATTTTTTAAATTATTCTAAAAAAAGTAGTAATAAACATGTAGTAATTGTTACTGTTTTCTCTAGTAAGTGTAGTGATACTGTCCTGCTATGAGGAAGGACAAACTTCACAGTCACATACATCTGATCAGGACCAAATCCTTTTACATTGTCTAGCTCACATTACAGACTGTCTCTATTGACCACAGCTTGGATTTTGTTTACACAAAAATTCATGCAAGTTCAGGTGAGATTCAGTATGTCCTATCAAAAACCATGTCACTGACTCAGTAAAAAACTGGCTAATACACATCTAAGTTTTGGTGTGGAAAAACAAAGCAAAGCCCATCTGTTTCAGGAAGAAACAGACGAGCACTGTGGTTCTTTTCATCCACTTTCAGGACATGCTTTTCTCCAGCAACCGCCAAGCTGCAAACAGCTCCATGGAAAAGCTGCACTCACAGCCTGGATGGGTTAAGGGAATGTACTGTCTCTGCAGCTACACGGATGCTGGTAACAACATTTGAGGATGTCACCACAACATAATCAAGGCACTATTAGACACACATCAAGAAATGATTAATAAAGGTCAAAAAAAAAATAATGAGGTTATCTTCAATATTTTTGTATTTTTTTAGTGTTGTCTACAATTTTTACTTGCTTAAAATGATCCTATGTTTTTTTAATATTGTTAGTCAGTAGACAGAGCCATAACAGCAAAAAATTAGTTTAGCAATCATCTTTCGGAATCAAAAAAAAATACTTGACCTTACATTTCGTAACTCTTAGAAATTATTGTGAATAATGATGACAGCTATTTAAGCATCAATTAGATTCTCTTCTCATGTAAGCCAAAATAGACAGCAACTTCATCTAAAACTAGAGGAGGCTACACACCAGAAAGATAAGTTAGTAACTAACACTAAAGGAGTTTCCACTATACTGTCTGATTTCATCCATGTGTCCTTAGATCCAAGTCACAGGAGAATTTTCCTGTATGACATTATACTTCTCATCCTTTTAAAATATAGACAGCAGTTCACAGAACTCAAGAGTGTGCAACAGGGAGAGAATATTAACTATAGAATGAGGGGGGAAAAAGTATAAATATTTAATAAGAAGACCACCAAAAAATATTTAAACACAATTTAAACACCAGCAAGAAAACACAAAGAGCTACATAAATCACGCGTTTAAATTTCTGTCCATGAATTCTACAAAGTCAAATAGCTATACATTCTTCAGAAAGGAACTAAAATACCTTCTGATATGTAAGCTGTTGTGTTAAGGTACTCCATTGATTTTAAAACATGTATTATAAATCTACCATTTCTTTTTAATACCTTTACTTTTGCAGACTTACAAAGTAAAATAATTGCCATATTTCACTTCACAGGACAGTTTCCATGACTCACCTCATGCTGTCCAAGACACTCACTGTTAAAAAATAAAAAAAAAATCAGAGATTTAGAAAATGCATATTTGTTTAGGGAACTTAAAACAGTGACAGTGCTTTTCAGACAAAAATTAGTGCAATCTATTTTTTAAAAGTGCAGACAGAGAATCACCCATCTATGCAGCTCAATGCCTCCAAACAGTTGTTTGGATTGCTGTATTTTATAATGAAAATCTCAAAATTTGTTTTGTGGGCAAATTAATTGTACTTGTGTATGAAATCAGTTACTTTTTAGAAAATAACCTACTTTTGTTCCAAATAGCATCTTCTTTGTCCCTACTAATACATCGTACTTTTCAGTTATTTCAGAGATCTAGTCTGAAGAACAGTTATTTTTTTAAAAAAAATATCCCTGATAACTTCTTGAACACAGAAGAACTATCTTTCTATTCTTTGTATATAAAATATCTCTTTTTAATTTGCCTTTTTTTTTTTCTTTTTAATACTTACACTGGTATAGGAACCTCACAGGGAGGGCATGGTAGTGCAGTCTGAATGAAGGCTGGCTCAGACGGCTGTTCCCAAGGCCCGGCAGACTGATGCTGAGAGCAAAACACACTAGTTGAATATAAAACACAAATGGAACTATCTGCTTGACCATATATAAATGTAACAGCTAAAGCATTTCCAGTTCATTTTCTAGTAACTAGCTTTTTATACTAATGGAAATCTCCATATCCCATATAGAAAAAAAAAAAATCCGTTTTATCCTTAGCCTAGTTAGGGATAGGAAAATTAAGTCCTGTGGCTACTAGCACTAAAAATTAAGCACCAAGCCAAATTATAAAAACCAGTAAAACAATTCTAAGCAGTTAATAAAGGTAAAAAAATTTCAATTAGTGAGTTCAATTACCATCGTGCAGTACAGAACGTGTTATGTTAAAAACTGCCAACTTCTGACCTCTACCTTGTGCAAAATTAGATTGTTTTGTAAATATCAAACTTAAATTTTTTTTTGTTCTTATGTTAAAAGCAATTGCTTAAAGCTGAAATTAAATGTTTGTAATACAACTCTAACAAGAATTTCATAATTTTTTGAGCAATTCAATTATGTATTACAAAATTACTTAGATTGCAACAGAGAAGCTAGAACCACTTAGCATCATGCTGAGTAGTACGCCTACCTCTGTGCTTGATTATGTGTTTACTCTGAACTCCAAAAGCCTTAAAATGGAAGATTCAGGTCAAACTGATGCTCATTGTTCTGAACACAAATAATACACCATACACTGTTTACTTACTAAGCCAGTTTGCTTCACAAGTGCTTCATCATGGCAGGAAACAGGGCACAAATGACCACATGTTAAGGTTTTCTGGCAGGGCTGGCGACACGGAGGGCATCGCCCAAAGTGACAATAGTGTTTCTCCTGGCTAGAATGGTGACAGGTAGGTGGTCGACTGAAGGAAAATTCAAGAATGAATCAATATGACAGCAAGAAATACGACGTTACAGTCACTGGGCAAGTATGTTCAACACACAAAGAACTGAACAAGTTGTTACTGCTTTTTTAAAATTTGTTTACTTCTCACCTTCAGCAGGTGGTTAACATTACAATAAAATTAGAGAGGAATTCTTAAAAAAAAAAAATCAAAGTTGGGTTTACATATTGAAACAGCTGTTTCAATCCTAATTCTACTCTGCACTACACAATCTTGCTACACTCCAGCAGAAAATATTCTTTTTCTTTTGCTAGTCAAGTTTTCTAGATAAACTGCCTCACTGAGGTACTTCAAAACATACCAGAGATGACTTGAAGAAATGAGCTGGACTACAGAGTTGGAAGAGCTTGGTGAGACAGAACCTTCCCTATGAAGCAGGCAAGCTGCTCATGAAACCTCGGTGTCAGAGAGGTATCTGATAGGAAGGATTATTGCTAATCTCCATCTGTATAGTCAAGGATACAGAAGACTAAGAAGTAATAACTGTAATGAGATAATGAATAATTTTTGCCTTTCAAGGTGTATTTTACCACTTTCTTTCAGAACACTTTAAACTCCACTGAAGAACAGGAAACAGACACACTTTGTATACTGACCTGCACAGCTGCTTGCATTTGGGAGGTTTGATGGTACGCTCTCTGCCACAGGGCACTTTAATGACAGTTTTTCCACAATTGCATTTCACATCTACAGTCTCTGGACATGGATTGCAACTACCTAAAAATAAAGACATTAACAACACGACAAGCAAGTCAGAAATAAACCTCCTCTCACGTTTTAAAAAGAAGCCCAGTCATTTGGATCACACAACACTTAGATGTTTTCTATTTGTATTTCAGTCTTACATACCTATGAAGAAACGTTATCTTTCATCTAAATTCAAAAAGGGACACTAAAAAACTGGTACAATAAAGTTCTGCAGATTTTGTGAAATTGATGTTCAGCCTATGTATAAAGAATGCTTCCTTGAAAACATCCTCCGTCTCTATAAAGTTACTAATTTGATACATTTTAATAACTGTATCTGCAAAAGATCTATGTTTTAATTCATAACTCCCCCACACCATTTCCTCACCAAGTGCCAACTGCGAAGTTTTATTACTGAGTAATTTAACAGCAAGAATATGAATCTTCTAAAAAAAGCAAAGACATGGGATTTTAGCTTACTAATCATGTTTCATTCTGAAGCTTCAAAGAAAACAACTGAAGTTATTGAAAGCAAAAATTTTTGAGCAATTCTGACTTCTTAGCAGGATCTGAAAAGCAGCATTTCAAGAAGCAGATGTCTCACTGGCAAAAGGCTGCTGAAGAGAAAAGGACGGAAGCACTACAGCCTTCACACTGCAGAGTAAATTAAATAACAATACAATGTTCAGCATGCACAGAAACATAGAATCATTTGGGTTGGAAGAGATCTTAAAGATGACCTAGATCCAATCCCTCTGCCATGGGCAGGGAGACCTTTCACTAGACCATACTGCTCAAAGCCTCACCCAACCCAGCCTCAAAACACTGCCACGGATGGAACATCCAAAATTCCTCTGGGCAACCTGCTCCAATGCCTCACCACCCTCACAGTAAAAAAATCTCTTCCTAATATCTAAACATATTCTCTTTTCATATAAATCCATTCCCCCTTGTCCTGCCACTGCCTGCCCTTGTAGAAAGTCCCCCCTCATCTTTCCTGTAAGCTGTTTTAGGGACTGGAAGGCTGCCAGTCTTCTCCAGGTTGAAAACTCCAATTCTCTCACCCTTCCCTCACAGGAGAGGTGCTCCATACCACCCACCATCTTAACAACCCTCCTCTGGACTCTCGCCAACAGGTCCATGTCCTTCCTGTGCTGAGACCGCAGAGTTGGACGCAGTGTTCCAGGTGGGGTCTCACTGGAGCAGAGCAGAGGGACAGAATCCCCTCCCTTCCCCTGCTGCCCACGCTGCTTTGGATGCAGGGCAGGACACGTTTGGCTCTCTGGGCTGGGAGTACCCATGGCTGGGTCATGTCCAGCCTCTCACAGCACTCCCAAGACCCTCTCAGCAGGGCTGCTCTGGATCTGTTCATCCCCCAGCCTGCGTTGATACCAGGGTTTGCCCTAACCCCAGGGTGTAACACCTCGCACCTGCTTGTCAAACTTCATGAGATTCCCAAGGGCCTACTTCTCAAGCTTGTCCAGCTACTTTTGCAAAATAAACTGAAGGTCTAAAGCTATACTGCCCAGAGTGGCTGATATGTCTGCAATTCACTTAAATAGCCTATTAAGGAAGACAGCTGACTACATTCTCAAAAATACAGAGATTCAGAGAGCCTGAAGGTAAGGTGAGAGCACACTGTTCTTAAATCAAGTGTTACGACGTACTACAGTAGGAAGCAAAAAATTTCTATTCCCTGGCAACACACTGTAAATTTCAGCAAGCACAATAAATATTTAAGAAAAAAATATAAGAAAAAAACCCCAAACCACAAACAGAATAGATTAAGTTACCTTTTCTCAGGGACTCCTGCTAAAGGCCAAGTGCTTATTATCACCAAGCTCTAAAAATTCTTAGATATGGTGCCTTTTAAAGGACCCCATCTGGGAAGTTATTTTCTAGGAGGCATCTATTTCCTTTAATATCAGTGGCCACTGCAATCTGACAACTCATAGGAAAATTACCCTGACCTGTTATTACATACACATTTACATTTTAAAGATAAAATAATTAACCATAGCTTTCAGTAGCTATTAAAATATTGGCATAAAGGGAGAAAAAAGTGAAAATAAATATTTTTACATTAAAATAATTGCCTTTATTAGGAATATTTTGAAACATTTATGAAGATAATACAAACTGTACTAGACTTTATTTTGTTAAAACACAGAGAATTTAGAAAAGAAAATAAATTCATCATCCAGTATGGTTAGTCATTACCTTGATTATATTCAACTTTAGCTACTAAATAGACAATTATGCTGTTTTGATAAGTTACACTTCAAAGTGTATATTTTGATATTTACATTCTCAAAGATCACTTTTGTTTTCTTACAGACATTGTTTTATTGCTTTCATGTTAATTACTAGAAATCTTTGTCCCTTTGTCACTGTTTAGCCAGGTTGTAAAATGCAAGCAGCATCAAATACAAGCTGTCATTCAACACAGAAGTTCATCCCATAATACAGCATTAGCTCTTTAGTTTTCCAATCAGAATTTTATTCTAGAATTTAGTTATCAACCAAACTAATGTGGAAAAGCAATGTTACCAGTTTTCTTCTGACAAAGAAGTATACAAAGAAATTACATATTTCCAAGGTTTTAGAGAGCTACATAGGGGATGTAGAAGAAAGGAAAGGGAAAGAGAAAAAGGGGCACAGTATACAGAGAAAAACCCAACTGCCAGTTTGTGGTGACAGATTTAATAGCAAGTTAACAGGTACAATTACCACATTTACCTGTCCACTCCTCCCAAGAGTCACTGCCTCAGAATGAAGACTGGCTGAACAAGTTGTGATTTATTTCCTAAGTCTTTGCATTTTATACTTCAGAATACTAAGGAAAATTACAGAGGCTACTCGGCTGCTGTTTCAGCAGGGCAGCAGCTTCTACGGGGAAAATTGCTGAGAGGGCAGACAATTTTCCAGTCATTCCAATTTAGCCCCCTACCAAGCAAATGTCAAAGCAATCTACCAGGTAATTTTGCCCATTTTCAGCATCTTTCTAACTAAGGTCACTGGATTCAGAAGCAAACTTCTTTGTTATCTTTCTTATAGTCAGTAACAAGTTATTTTCTTTTACCAGTAGGATACCAACATACATTCAAATTCCTTTTTTTTTTTTTCATTTTAAGCCCACTTGTGCCACATGTTGCATTTTAGGATTTTTTAAAACCATCCAGACTCAATCAGCAGCAGTCATTTCTGTATGCACTTGGACTTTGTTATGCACATTCTGTGAACGGAATTATTGGGAAAAGGAAGTCAAGCCATTGCTTTTCTATTACACAATTGGAAAGGAGACGAGCATTTTCAGAGGAAAAATATTAAGCAAAATCACCAGGTAAAAACTCAGGTTGCCACTCTGTATGTCCACAAGTTCTAGCCAGCACTTTCAAACACATTGCCCCTACAAAAAGCCCACATGCAACAATGGAAAGAATTTATTAAGCAACACACACAGTCATGCAAGCATGAAATTTGGTAAAAATAAACAATATTCCATCACTACAGGGATTCTTCACCTGTTCTTACCTCTGTGGCAGCCTGAAGGACATTTGTGATTTCTGCAGCCAAGAGTCCGCCCGCAGACTTGATCACAAGGCGGACAGTTTCCAGAACAGCACTATTAAAAAAAAACCTCATGAAATCTAATAACTGGAAACAGAAACTTCTGGTGTACACTTTCTCTTTTCTACTATCTCATCTTTTCAATATTTATTTAAAAAAAAAAGTCAGTGCAATTTAGTCAAATTTCCTCAAACTCAATCCAGAAAAAAGGCTACCTGTAAAGTGGTTTAAAAAGAATTATTACAAAATAACAAAAAAACACACATTTGAATGCATAATTTCAACACATTAAAAAGGCACAGGGCCTCAAAAAAGCATGAAGTTCAAAATATTATAATATTTTAATCCCAAATAATTTCAGAAGATAGGACATCTAACAATTCACCTCATTATTCTACAATTTCTTCCACTTTTATGCTATACTGTCCCCAGCACAAAAATGTTGCTAACCACTTTTATACTCCTTTTATCTCTGTAGTAAAGGCAGATAACTTCAAGACCAGTTATTGATTTTATATTTTTAAATAAATTAGTATCATGAACATTTCACAAAACCATCACATCAGTGGATGTCATATCAGGAGAGAACATCATCTTTTCTATCAACTTGAAAGGTACCCTCCTTCTGACAAGAAACTTGGATTTTCCACCATGGAGGTGTTAATATTGCATTTACTTGTTTTGTAATCTTTTCACATAAAATAAATTCACTACAACGATAATATTCAAAAATACTTAAGAGTGAAACTGTATTTTTTCATGCTTATTTGTGGTAAGTAGACCAACTTTCACAAAGTATTAACTCACAAATAGGAGGCAACTTTCAGGCTCTCTTGAATGAATAAACTGAAAAGATACTTCTGAGTATCAATAATTCCTTTTGGCTTCAAATAAGAAGCGAAACAAAACTCCAATTCCCAACTGTCAGACTGCTGCTTTCACTGCTGAATATGTGGGATGGAATGTTGGGCTGTCAAAATTAAAGAGTGTGTCCCTGAAAGTTATGATTCCCAGCTCTTCCTACAAAGTAGGAGAATAAATTGATTTAACTACTGCAGAATGCATAAAGCATCAGTGACTACTCAAGAATCTGAAAGCAAAACCGCCTTCAGGAACTGCAGAATTGTCAAAATCCCCTCCCTGTTTGTAAGGCCAGTGAGTGTTACTTGATGTCATCCTTTTCAGAGAATTCTGCTACACTGCAAACTAGTTTCAGTGACATGGAAGATAACTCCTCTTTCTACACAATAACATGAGGTGGAGCAACAAGCTAATGTGATTTTATCTAGATTTTTTTTTAAAGTCAGCTAAACAATGCATTTGAGAAAGATTATCTCTGGGCCCTTACCTTCCTCCGGCACTGGTGCTTCTGACAATCCCGGATTTTAGTACACTTTGTTTCACACAGGTATGGCTTATGGCATGGCATGCGCTTGGTGTGCTTCCCACAGCGACACTGTTTTTCAACCTCCTGGGCAGCAAGACAGGGGGAAAAAATACAGGGTGTTTTTAATACAAGAGAAAAAAAAGGAAACTAAAATGTTCTACTACTATCTGTAACAGAAAGTTGAAGGAAAAGTAACATTACACCGCATACACAATGCGAGTGTCATACAAGATGATAAGTGTAACTGCAAAACACATTCATACAAAAAACTATCTCTCCTGCACATTCAAGTAGATTCACTCCTAGTGTATACAGATAATTTAAGAAGTAGATGAGCAGGTTTATCTGACCTACATCATGGCTGTCATGTGATGATTACTATCACCTAGATTCTGTAGCAAAAGCTGGTTCAGGAAGAGACAGCTGAGACCTGACAAAATGGCTTTGTAGGCCAGACCACAGAAGCTCCAGAGATATCTAGAGCACAGTAAAACTTAATTTTCTTACAAAGAAGAAAATAATGTTATGTCATACCACCTTCCATCTCACTAATGAAGGAATATCATAGAAAGACAAAGCCAGAAGGAAGCTAGAACAGATGGGGAAAAAATTAAGCGTCTTTTAGGGCATAAAAATTTAAAAAAAAAAAACAAAATAAAACCAAGCCAAAGCAATACACTTCTCCACAGCCTTAAGTCAACACAATGCTCAACTACTTAGTTAGAGTTGCGTCGGGGTGAGAGGAGAATAATGAAAGAACATGTTGCTTTTAATAAACAGTCGTAGATAAGATATGATTTCATTTTCCCTAGGTGACTTGCACTGTTCCAGGCACACAGTTTAAGAGCCCAAACAAAATGTGAACCTGATAAAGACAGACTGACCTGTCTGCATATTTCACAAGGACCCCGATGACAGCGCTGTGAACATTTATGAATGCCACATTCCAGAACTTTGTCACAGCTATCACCACAGGTGGGCACATCTTCTGTACAAGGCAATGTAAACTCTAGATGAAGAGAGAAAAGTACAAGTAAACATTCAGGGTGGAAAAAAAGCCAAAATCTTTAGGAAAAAAATGCAATGTATACCAAGTTCAAATGACAGTTGTTTTT
Organism: Irena cyanogastra; assembly: GCA_013397155.1. Lineage (NCBI taxonomy): Eukaryota > Metazoa > Chordata > Aves > Passeriformes > Irenidae > Irena > Irena cyanogastra. Next base: position 772,399 of record VWZV01015934.1, on the reverse strand, counting down.
TGTTTTTTTTTAAAAGCTTCCTTAGAATTACTTAGTTATTCACATAAAAAAATTGAACCTCTGGTGCTAAATAAAGCTTTGAAATCTAAGTTAATATACTGTCATGGTTGACAATAAGAACTTTTTATGGACCCTGCCCTGCAGAATTAGCCTAAACTACTGACTGTGAAAGACTTTTTATTCAATTTATCACAAAAAAAAAAAAAAACGTAGCTTACTTGTTTTTCCACATGGACAGGACCTTTTCCCAGAACGAGGACAGTCTCCACAGGGACCAGCATGACAAACTTTTTCACATGTGTGATTGCCACATGGCAAACATTTCCCACACACCTGAGAAATTCAGAGAAACCAAATGAATGCAATGTAATAGAACTACATACCAAGCCAAAGCAAGCCAAGCGTAAAAAGCAGGAGTAAGAGGCTTCTGGATGGAATTTCACTTTCTCTGAAATTTGTTAATAAATGTTGTATTTTCTGAGTTCACTAAATAAAACTGTTCATCCTGCAGTGATCCTGCCTGGAAGACCACAGTACAATGAGAATTAATGATTCAGAAAACTTGAGTAGTTGCAGGTCTGTGCTGGGCTGCACATACAGCTCAGCCTTCAGGCCTGCATGGCGCTGCACATACACTTTGGCCACAGGATAAACTTATTGTAGCAGTAGAGACTGAAAGCAGCTCCCACTTGGATCAGTGATTCTGCTGTTTGCATGTCCTTGCCTTTATCTAGAAGTGCAGCAAGAAGTCCTCATCTGAATACCTTTTCTCTTTGACTGTAGAAATTATGATGAAGGATGCTTTCTTGTAAGAAGATCCTACAATACCTTCAACAACCAAAATGGTGTCTGCACTGCATGCTGCACATCTATCACGGCCCATTCAATGCTGCACAGCTTGGGGTTCCAGAGATCTAAAGGGACATATTAGTCTTTAGATTATACTCCTTTTCTCTATAGTGTTAGCTGAAATAAACTGTATTTTAACTGATTCTTCACAGAGGCCAAGTACCTTCCTTACTGGGATCAGAATGGCCAAGTACCTTCTGGTACAGCCTCTCCCCACCACTTAATCTTTTAAATTATTTTTATTTTTTCCAGTCTGTCAATCCATAGCCTTGGTCTTAGTCACAGGCTGCAAACGTACTTCAAAGAATTAATCACAAAGCTTTCACTCTGCTACAGTCCTAAAAATAAGCATGAAAGTCTTGCCTAGTAAGCTGTTGTTTCGTTCTTATTTTTGAAGGCAACAGCTGAAATTTCAACCTCAAGTACAAGAAAAAGAGTATACAAAGTTAAATTCACCACCAGCGTAACCCTAGAACAATTCCAGAACAGTAACATTTTAACTACTATATAAAATTAATGGAGCCACCAATTAAATCTCTTCTCAAACAATGCTGTTTATATTTTTGATTACACTTTTAAAAGTTAAATTTTTTTTCTTACTTGAATACATTTTTCAATCTTTAATTGTAATCTTTGACTACACCAAGTAATGAAATTTTATAAAGGTGAGAAATCCATTTAAAAGGATAGCTTCCACATACCTGATCACACTGCCACTGAGGACTTGCACAAAGTCTCTCTGCTGTCTGTCTCCCACAGATACACCGTTGTTTACTGACACGTGGACAAGGCTGACAATCTCCTGTATGTAATGGCAAAGTGACACTGAAAGTAGGAATTGCAAAAGAATGATGTATCTTAACAAGAGAAACAACTACAGCCCCAAAATTTAAAAAGGTTGGTGTACCTGCATGACAGGGATTCTCACAAGCATGCTGTCCACATGGCAATGTTCGTCCACACGGCAGGCGGCAAGACCACTCCTTGGCACTGCACCTTCGGGGCACTGGCTTGGCTTTCTTACAGTGACAGGTTGTTGTGACCATCTTTGGGCAAGGTGGACACGGTCCTAAATATAGGAAAAAGAGTATCTTGCTAATGACAGGAAAAATACTATCTTGCTAATGACCACTCAGCAAATGAAGCCTTGACTACATCTCTTCTACTCTGAGAATTTTAAATATACTTAACAGATGTTATGTTGAACTGTGTAACAGGTACCTAAATGCAGGTCCCACAACCAAGAAACACAAAAGATTTACCTGGATGACAAAGCAGCAAACATTTATGACCACAGGAAGGTTTGAATTCCCTCTCACATATTTGACCACAGGAGTGAGGTACCAGCCATGGGTCCACCGTTGGATTCTCCACTTTTCCACAGTAACAGTAATACCTACTGGGAGTTTCAGAACGTCTGTATTCAAACCTACATTTTGGACTACAACAAGGGAAAAAGGAGTGAAAACAAAAGCAACTTTTTAAAACAGTTTAAAAAAAAAAGCCATTTTTATCATTTTGGCTTCGCTAGACTGCTTCAATGCTACCAATCAACATTTTTACAAGTACTGTAATGAATAACAACAATATACAGTAACACAGAATAAAGGTCTTTCTATATGTCAGATTTTACAATACATTAATTAGAATGTCTAAGGAATTGTCCTGTTAATGCAATTTCTTTTTCTAAGAATATATATACACAAAAAATCAGCACAGTAAAAATCAGAACAATTCTTATGTGAAGCAATATCAAAAGAATCTATGCAACACTTAACCTACTTAAATAGAACCAATTAAAAAAAATTATTAAAAACCAGGGGTTTACTAGTAGCAGTCTATTAGCCATGTAAAACAAAGTTTAGCAATGCTATTAAAACCATGCATAACAATTAGAATTTTATCTGAAAAACTTTAGATTCAAGATGTACACCTTCATTTTTCACTCTTGGTGTTGATAGAAATTAAAGAATTCATTATTGCTAAAGGTAGTTAGATACTAGAGGTGTGGAATTTATAAAGTGTAACAGGCCCAACAGGCCCCACAGAAGCCATGAACAAGGGAGGCAACACAAGGAAGGAGAAACAAAGCAATTCACATTGCTGGCTACACTGAGAAAAGACAACAGACAAGAAAGACCCCCTTAGAGAAGAACAGAAAGACTTTGAAATATCTATGCATTCATTTTTATAAAATAAAACATCAATTTACTCTGATATAATAACTGCAGACCATGAAACATTTCTCTATAATGATAGCATAGTTTTAGCATGTATGTAAAATGTAAAATAAAATACCATTTGCCTGAAGAGGCATTATCAACTTAAGATGCTGCCAGACAACAACTGACACTTTATTTCCTAAACAAACCTGCTCAGGAAATTTTATTCATGCAGCCACATTATCACCTTCTTCTTTATACCATCTCAAGGAAAACTGCAAGACCTGATTTGATGTTTAGATTATAATGACACTAAAAAAAATAAGTAAATCCCTACATTTTGCTATTTGACAATATTTTTCAAACTTATTTCATGATGCCAACTTAAAAAATGAAAAATACGTGAAGCCATTCAGAAATAAATGTCAGAAGCTGAGACACATGACAGAAAAGTTACCTTGTCAGAGGTTAAACCAAATTTGATGCAGCAAGGTTATAATATCACTGTGAAAGTTTTCTGAATCATGTTGATGAAAACTTAAAAATAATTTTAAAAAGCAAAGAAAAGTCAGTCTTCTGAACTCTTTTTTTTTTGTTGTTGTTGTGCACATGATGTACAAGTACCACTCCTTCTAAAGGAACACTAGTTGGCATGATTTCCCAACAGAAATAACTTTGTAAATGTACCATGAGGAGCTCACCATGGCCAGGGATAATCTTTCTTCCCAAAATCATCATCTGTCAAAGGAGAAGATACAAGGAAGAGGCTGTCCTTGGCCCACTTTTGGATACACACCAGATGAAATATACAAAAGCATCCACAACAGCTCCAGACCTAAACAGCAGACATCAAGTGTCAATTGTTTTAAATAACGTTTCTGTTTCCACTGATGAACACCCATAATATCTAAAGAAATATTTCCCTTTAGAAACAGTTTTTCAAAGATAGATTATACCCACTGTTAGATCAATACAGACAGTTTTTCTGTTATAGATTCATACCTATATTCTTTTTTCCAACTCCCGTGGGAAGTTTTTGCCAAGGCTGACAGAGCCCAAAACACTCAGATAATCAGAGAAATGTTGATTTAAACACACTGTTGGAGGTCATGTAGCACAAATTGATGCCCAAAGAAGGACTATTGCAAACTTAGCTCTGCTCAGAAGCTTTGCCAAGCAAAGCTGGAAAATTCTGAGGGATGAGGACTCTACAACCATTCTGAGCAAGCTACTCCAACTGCCATCATACTACTTTCCTAGCAGTAATCTGCACCTCCCAAGGGCCAGTTTGTGCCACTCTCCCTTATTAAACCACCTGGCACCATAAAGACGACTCCGGCTTTAACCAAAACTATAACAATTTGGTAAGAAAAGTGCAGAAGAAAATTTTAACTCTTTTTTTTTTAATAACTTAAGACAATGTTATGAAATAATACTGTGAAAATGCAGATTTTCCCCATTAACTCATAGAGGACAGTACCAATGACTAAGTTTCTGTAACTACAGTAATTAACTTCCCAAAACTAAAGCTAAGCAGGAGACATTATGTAAACAAACAGACCTGGCTGAAATTATACAGATTCAAGATAATTACCAAACCACTGAGTTATAAAAGGCTTTCAAGTTACCAAATCATCTCACTTCTGCTGAGATAAGATGAACTCTATCAAGAGCCACAGAACTTCAAATACGAAGCTAAACATACTCATTAAGGTCTGAAAGAATATGGATTAAATACGTTAAGAATTCATACAAAATATATTGCATTTCTTTTTAGAAAGAAGTTACTGACTACAGTTTCATTGAGTACTTGTAGTCTGTGTGTATCTGTCATAAGAAATTAAAATATTTTCTGCACTTCTTTTCCTTTTTATGTTTAACAAACAGTTGCCTCAGGTTTTAGCTTTTATATTTTTCAGACTCTACTGCTCTATAATTGGACAATTAACTCCAGTATGCCAATGGACCAGAACTTATAAAAGTGAGAGACCTTGTGACCAGCTGTGCATTTTGTCACCATTATGGGTTCATCTTGGGTGTAGCCCTGGCTGGGCTCTTGTACTGCCCAAGGTGTATCCATTGAGGCCTTTTAATAAATAGCCACTTTATTCTTTAACTCCATCTAGCCTCTGTTCTAGGTCAGCCTTCACAAAGCATCACAGTTACACACAGTTTAGATTCAAGTATCTCTAACAGAAAGAAGAAAAAAATATTTGTCCTGAAATCTCTCTCATATAAAATGCACCTATATGAAATAGGACAAACTTCTCTGACACACACACTTCTTTTTCACCTGATCAGCATTGAGGGCAGCAAATCTAACAATCTGCTGTAAATCTAACAATAGTACCTCCTAATGTTCTACTATTTCATGTTTTGCTTTGCTACTCCATAGCTTATTGAACACATTATTGCAAGCACTGGCATTCAAGCACTTATCTTTGTCACCTGCTACTACCTAAAACTTAAAAATAGCTATTTTACACAATTATAACAAACACATGACAAAAAAAAATATATTCTGATTACAAGCTACACATACAACCACTTAGGTCTTCCAGTGTTTCAAAACCCAAAGATGTCAAATTTGCGTTTAGTACTTTTACCATTTTAAAGCTATCAATCCCAAGAATAACCTCAGTAATATAATAAAAATTATTCAGACAGTTACGTTTGTTTTGCTCTGAAAGATTACTGTAAAGTACTTACAGCTTGGTTCCTTTTAACTGAAGCAATGCAGATGAGACATGTCATGGCCCCTGACTGAAAAGCCTCATTCATGTACTGTCTCGTACGTTCCAGTTCACTTGCATCGCCATCTTTAATGGATAAAGGTTTTTAAAGCAATCAGTAATGTTTGATCTCTTAGTTTGTACATGTTGAGACTGCAGCAAAAGTATTTTTTGTCTGAATAAAGCCAGTCATGTATTACTAAAAAAGCCACACTTAAGACAGTTTAAAGCTATACTATTGCTTCTGCACAAAAAGACAAGAAGTACAGGCAGCATGCACTGCTAGGAAAAAATATTTTTAATGTAAGACATTATGATAGAGTGCCTTCCTTCCAATTACAATAAAATTCTAACACACAATGATACTGCATTGCTTATGCTTTCATACCAAAATAAAAGTCAATAAATTAAAAAAAAAATTACCAGTTTGACTGGTGTAAATAGTAAATGTTTTGTCCAAAATCTTCCCTTGTTTTACTTCAGCATCTTCATCATCGTCTTCAGACGAGGAGCTTAATTGGTCTTCAACTAACTTCTTTGCTGCAGCCTGATTAGCTTTCTTAATTTCATCAAATTTCTTCAGTGAAGATAATTCTATTAAGAGAAAATACTAATGATGATTAATACTATGATAGCTAATTGTAAACACCACATTCAGTTCTACATACATTCAATTGTCCTTTTCTTTAAAGAGTTTGCTGATTTTATTTTTTTAAGAGTCTACATCACTACATTTTTGATACCACACAAGAAGAGACAAATTGTATTTACTTCTTTACTGTGATTATCATAAAATTCACAGCAGGAATTATTATCTGTCAATCACTGCTGACAAATGCAACCTAACATATCAGAACATAAGCAACTATAATGCTGCTTTATGAAAAAGATACTTAAAAAAAACCTCACACATCCCACACATACACAACTGTCATAGCATGAGAAAGAAAAAAATAAAACATGACATGCACTTTTGTTTATAACAAATTTACAGTTGTCAGAACTTGCAGATACCATACAGGTATTTCTCCAGGATTTGGTATTTCTTAAATCATGACTTTCACTGATCTCCCTCAAATTTAAAAAATCTTTACTGCAATAGTGTGCTCATGCTATTTCACAGGAGATCACTACCTTTCCATACTGGACTACTACACCCAATATATTTACCGAGGTTTCGTCAAGTTTAAAGGCTCTTCTTAAGAAATTGTGCTGCCACTGAAAAGAGCTCTGTCTTTGGCACTTCTCTGCTGTATTTCTCGAGGATGAACTTGCACTCACAGCTGCCGTGTGCACCGAAAGCCCGCACCCTTCCCAGACCGGAGCAAAGCGTTTCCCTGACCAGCGCACCTAACGCTGTTTCTACCGAGCAACTCCCCTGGCTGTTTCCAACCAGAAAGAAACATTTCATCCCTCACTTCACACTTTACTCTTCTGCTCCGAAAAGACGGTGCACCCTGTGCAACCTGGCGAGCGCCTAGCCCCTCGCTCCTCGCCCACTGCCTGAGGCCTCCGCGTCTCTCCCCAGCAGGAACCGGGCAGGCAGGACACGGCACATGGCGAACACCGGCTCGACACCGCCAAGCAGCGCGGGAGCGGGGCCGGGGCCCGCCAGCCTCCCTTCGCCGCGAAGCCGGAGACAGCCCCGACCTCGCCACCTGCAGGGGCTCCGGGCCACCGCCAGCTCCCCAGCCCGAGGCCCGGCAGCGCGGGTAGGGGGCAGAACGCGACACTCACCGCTGGCCCCCTCGCCGATGGTCCCCGCTGCAGCAGCGCGGGCACCGCCGCGGCCCCTCGCGGCCACGGGCCGGGCGGCCGCCCCAGAACGAGTGGCGAGCTCGTCCCCGGGCCTGGCGCGACCGCGGCCCCGGCCGCCCTGACGCCACGGAGCCTCCATTTGTCCGTCGCCAGAGAGCGAAGGACGGCGGTCGGACCAACCCCTCCGCCTCCCCCACGCCGGCACAGCCGCCCGGGGAGCGCTTCGCCCGGCCTAGCCCGGCCTGGCCGCTCCGCCCGGCGGTGGAGGCGGCGGCGCCGCCGGTGCTCCCGCGGCAGCGCGACTACAGCTCCCGGCGCTCCCCGCGCGGCGGGCGGGCCGGCACCGGGCACCGCCTCAGCCTCGGACTCGGGGCTGCGGCTCTGTCCCTGGGTCACGGAGCGTCTCTGCTTGGAAAGGGTGTGAGATCGCCATCATTAAGCCAGCGCTGCCACGTGCACCATTGAACTGTGTCCCCAGCTGCCACATCTGTACGGCTTTTAAATACCTCAAGGGATGGTGACTGCACCACTTCCCTGGGCAGCCTGTTCCAATGCTTGACAACCGTTCGGTTGAAATTTTTCCTAGTAACTAGGAAACCTAGTTACTAATCTAACTAATCTAATCTAACCTCTCCTGGCGCAATTTGTGAGCATTTCCTCTCGTCCTGTCTCTTGTTGCTCGGGAGAAGACACCGCGCCCCCTCAGTGCCGCCTCCCTTCAGGCAGTGATACCGAGCCGTGAGGGGCCCCCGGGCCTCCTTCCCTCCGCGGGGAACCTCGGGCAGCCGCTCCTGCGGCATGCGGCTCTTGCAGGCGTTTTCTTCATCGCTCCTGTAACTCCTGTGACTTCATAGCTCCTGGGGTGTGAGAGTTAAAAACTGACCACACAGCCTGTTTAGAAACTTCACTGAAGCACATCCAGAAAGTTTTAGTGCACAGGAACATATATTGAGGAGCCTGTGTGCCTCCCAAGTTCTGACAAATAAAGACAGGTTGAAATAATTTTAATTTTACTGACATTTCCTTACAGCACTTACATTATGTGGCGTGCCAGGAGGAAACTTTGCATTTAGCCTTTTTTCAGCAAATACCTTCTCATAAAAGTTGTTAGAGAAGATTTCCAACCATAAGTAATCTGAAAATAGTAAGCAAGCCACTGGAGATCAATTCTGGTTTTCTGTTTTATTTTGAAGTGGTTTAAATCAAACAGTTTTTATTCTCAAGAGAGAGGCAGCTAGTGAATACAACTCATGTGTTAGACTGAAGGATCAATATAAAAAAATTGTTAACAGTAGATATCTGCCTTTTTTAAATTAAAACTTCATATCACACATTAATCTAATAAAAAGTCTTAAGTCCTTCAACAAAGGAGAGAAACACTTTCTAAGTGCCTAGTAGCCATATAGGATAGGCTGCTGCTGGCATACAGATTGCAAATTATATTCAGGACCTGAGCTGGAAGAATGCTGATTGCAAAGTTCAACTCTCACAATATAGCTAAATACCAGAATAATCCTTGTTCCTGTGTACAGGGATAGAATCTTTACTGACAGGATGGCATACCCTTTCCCCTTATCAGCTAATTAAGCCATTTATCATTCAAAGCACAGGATCAACAGGGCATGAACAGCCATTTTGTATTTTTATACACCCTTGTTGTTCTCTATATATCCTATGCATTAAGTACTTAATAAAGTTTCATCCTTGCAGTAAATCAGGAGTTATTTCTAGATCTCTGGCATCCTGGAAAGCATCAACATTACAAAAAATAAAACAGCCAGAAAGGAATGCACTTTATAAAATACCCAATTTATATTATCTCCATCTCACTAAGGAGAGAATGAAAGTGTAGAAATATTACTGACAGTAACATATGTATTTTTTAAGAGTGGCAGTCCAGTTGCTCAGGATAATCAAATTTCCCTAAATAGAGAATTATCTATTCTCTCATTACCGTCCCTTGCTTCACTCCCTTTCATCAAACTTATCCAATGTTATATGCCTATGATCAAATTCTACTGAAAATACCAAGTTGCAAATACTCAGCTGAGACCATAACTAAGCAAACCATTTTTCTGCCAATGAAAAAAGACATAAATTAGGGGAAAATCCAAGGAGATAATGCATCTTAAAGCAATTGAAAATGGATCTAACATATGAATCTATAGACTTTACTATCTCAGAAGCAGTTATGAAAAAAAAAGAAATTCTCTATCAGTGGGAAAAAACAGCCTTCTTAGTCATATTCTTCCCCCAACAGCATTTACAGAAGACACTGTAGGAAGAATTTGGCCTGTTGCTGTCGTGTCTTACCCTTGCACTCTGCCAGCATAAACAAGTGTTACATTAGGAACATAAAAATTTTAATTTCAAATCTTCAAAACTTGATAGTCCATGTTCCTAAGCCACATGATTACATGGAACAAAACAATCTTTAATGTATATTTTTATTTGTATATATTTGTATATTTGTGTACTGTTTGTTATTATTGTGAAAAGAACACTAGATTATGAGCCATGTATTATCCTAAAAAAAGGAGTTTTTCAAACTGCCCACTTATATTTCAAGAAATCAGCCAAGGTGGACCCAATGAAGTAATAGTACATTCCAAATCTTACAGCCTTCAGTACTCTCATCTACAATGTAGATAGTATTAGTAGATATACCAAATTCTTTTTATAATATCCCATACTTAATTAATTTCATGTTAATCAATAGATATTAAAATGTGCTCATTTATACACAAATTTAATATAAAGGTTAATGACTTCAAATAATATAATTGTTACCAACCCTTTAATTCTTTCCATAAGCAGACACAAAGAAATTATTTTAAAACAACCAGCAAAACTTCCAATATTTGCCAGTATATAACAGTGTACGTGCATTTGCCATAGAGCAGCGTTACAGAGAGTACAAAAGGCATTAGCAGACAATAACACGTTTGTGCAAGAGCCAAGTGTTATCTTCCATTCTCATTCTTCATTCCTTTTTCTCATTCTTGATTCCTTTTTCTGCCCCAAAACTGCCAAATATGCGCTACTTGTAGGAGATTAGTGATATTGTCTCAACAAATATTTTTTTTTGTAATTGTCAGATACTACAAAGATTAGAAATTAATGTATTCAGCCCTAGTCAGGATTTGACCCTCAGTCTTATTGGCAACTTCCATTGTTTTTATTCTGCTTTTGACAATCCAGGTTTATCTGTGGATGGATCTGCTTCTTCTAAGTCTGCAAATTCTTCCTCTATAACTGGCTTCAATATTTTCTCTATTTGTGTAAGTCTTTTTTTCATTTTCTGTTGTGCACCTTCATACTCAGCCAACAACCTGGCAAACTTTGTTTGTAACCTGTCCATAGCACGTTCCATGTAGGCGACCTTCTCTTCCAGATCTTTAGGATCACTTCCTAAATTTGCAATTTCAATGTCCAGCAACCCATCTTTCATTAGGATTTGCTTGCCTTTTTCTTCCAGCATAGCCTTTGCATCTGGATACTCTGTTAAAGCCTCCATGAGATCATCTTTAGACAGACAAAACAAGTCTGAGTATCCAATACTTTTAATATTGGCTGTTCTTCGATTGCCAGCTTTGCTACCCTTGATATTAAGAATGCTGATTTCTCCGAAGTAGCTGCCATCACTTAGGACCACAAATTGGGTAATTCCATCATCAGCAACTACTGCCAGCTTGCCTTCTTTGATAATGTACATCTCTCGTCCAATATCTCCTTTCCTGCAAATATAATCTCCAGGACTGTATACTTGTGGCTGGAGTTTCAAAACCAGTTCAACCAGCAGACCAGCTTCACAGTCTGCAAAAATCCGAACTTTTTTAAGCGTTTCCAGGTGAACATTGATGGCAATCTCTGCTCTTAGTTTATCTGGCAGATACTTCAAGACTTCTCTTTCATCCACAGCCTTTTTGTTGGTCCACAGGTAGTCGAACCACTTTATAACTCTTTTTTCCATGTCCTTACTCACATTCCGAAAGTGCATGTACTGCTTGATGGCATCGATCCGTGCTTGAAACTCCGCCCTGGCAGCATTCATGTTGGAGATCATTGAGCCCACGTTACCAACAATGGTAGCAAAGATCAGTACTCCAACCAAGAAGTCAATGACCACGAAGAAATACTCAGAATCTCTTACAGGAGGGGGGGTTTCACCGATAGTAGTCAGGGTCAGTGTTGACCAGTAGAGACTGTAGACATACTTTCTGGTCAGGCGGGCAAATTCAGGATCTGAGGTGTTGGGGTAGACCCATGTGTCAGCCCCAAATCCAATGGCTTTTGAGATCGAGTAGTACACACAGGCATTCCAGTGAATAATAATCACGATGTACATGACAAGGTTAGAGATCCTGAAGATATTTGGGTAGTTTGTTCTTGTTTCTGTTCTCTGGAAGAATTCAAACATCCGAGCTACTCTGAGTAGTCTGTTTATTCTTAATTCCGGGTAATTCAATCCTAACTTGAAGTATAAGAGATCAGTTGGTATGATTGACAGAAAATCTAGCTTGAATTGAAAAGATTTCTTGTATTTCTCTTGCAGCTTATGTTCTTCTTTCACCAGAAGACCTTGCTCCAGGTAACCTACAATAAAATTGTAAATAAAAAAAAATGCTGCAGGTTCAAATATGTTGTGTTTAAAGTCAGTCCCAATCTACTTTGAAAAATATTTTGGGTGCAAATTCCATATGGAATTCTTCTCTTACTTTTTAATATTTAATTTCTTATTTCCAAATAGCCAACTTAGTGCTATATGGTTCAGCTTGAGCTATGAAAGATGAACAATTCTAGATCTGAATATTTTCCTCCACTTTTCCACTATGATGGATATCTGAAAAAAAAATAATAAATCTTCCCCTCCAAAGAAACCTTCACAAGCTATGGGTACAGTGATTAACAAGGAAAAGAATTTGAACACAGGAATTGCCGTTCCATATTGAGTGTATCTACTTAACAGCTCCACAGGTTAATATTTTAAAATAAATAGTTGCAGCTGAAGTTAATGGGATGTCTTGCTTGCTCAATGGTCTTGAAAATCAAGCAAATACTTGAATCTCCCATTAATACAAAAACCAGATTTAGGTGCTGGTTTTTCAGAACCCCATATCCTCTCTTGGCTGCACCACGTGTTTCTTTTGTCTTGGTGAGTCAGCTGCAGGCAGAACAGCTTGTACCTGCATATCTTAAACTTTATGTGTCCCTTGAGTAATACATAAAATTTAATCAGAATTTCTCCTACTTTTACATTAAGGCTGCAGTCTTTCAGAAATCTAAGTTGGTGTCTTTTTTTCACTATTGCACCTCATTAAGGCTATTCAGATAAGAGAAGTAGTAGGGTTTTGATTTTTAGAAAACCTGGCATAAATATGTAAAAAGGAATAATTAATCCTTGAGTATATTTACCTGTCCTTGTCCGTACAAACATATCAGCAACATAAATGGCATCAGAAATATAATCAATAATAAACCATGCCACTAAGTAATCGTGCTGAAGCTCATCAAAACAGGCTCTGAATATGAAAAAAAAAGTAAATTACCATAAAACAAAAATAAAATACTTGCATGAATTAATAACAAATATAATATTTTTTATCTAGTCAGGGATATTTTGATTTTCCAGAAGTTCTATGTAGTCATTAAAGGAGTACATCACCTAGCAATAATCATGGTCCAGTTGTACATGACAGGCATTGTGATGCAAAACAACCAGTTGTAATATATATTTCCTGCTGGATCAATGGTGATAATATCTTTCTTCTTCCTAAGTGGTAAGCAGGGGGAAAAAAAGAGATTTAATGTATAATTTTTGAGGAATTAAGCATTCCAGAAATTATTATTGTGAAATAAATGATCTTTATCAAAGTTAAACTTCCTTGCTCAAATGCATGGAAGATATGAAGCCAGTATGACTTGGTGTGACACAAACTTTAGAATCTAAATTTTGCTGAGCAAAGTTATCTTGGCAGTATCACTTCACTTTATATTGGCACATGAGATTTTCAAATTATTTTTTCCTACCCAAATAACTCTCGTCTGATAACTTATTTTATCATTCAAAAAAAAAAGATTATGTGACCACTAATTTTTAGATAAATATAAATTATGGGATGAATCATGCCTTTCTCACAGGGAGAAGTCTAGCCCTGAGGAAGATAAAACATTGGCATAGTTTACATAAAGAAACCAAAGAATAGGAAATCATACAACACAGGTTTCTACTGCACTGTTTTAAGTGTTTTTCTCTTCCTTAGCCAGAAAATTATTAATTTACCAAGCAGACTATAAAGCAACAACTTTTAGAGCACAGAAGAGTTTACTTGCTTGTAGGTGCCTTTGTGTGTGGAAGAGATTGCTTTATACTGGCACATTGTTTGCTGCAGTGTGTAATACAAGAAATATTAGATATTCAGAATCCAAAGGAAAGGTATCTTGATTAATGTTTCAGATCACCTCTACATATGCATATTTCTGTTGTCCACATACGAAGTTAAGTCAAAACAACTCTACTCTAGGGAGAACAACAGCAGTGTTTACACTCGTTCACTAAGGTATGAACTTCTTTACAGGACATCTGTGAATGAATTTGTTCTTACAGCAAAAGCAATTTTATTATATAGCATAACTGGACCTAAGGGAAAAATACTTACTCTTCTATATTTTCTTTCTTCTTCAACTTATCTTTATTTTTATTTTTCTCCTTTTTTTCTTTGTTCTTTTGTGTTTCTCCATCTTTCTTTTTTTCTGGCTTGCTACGAAATAGATTAACATTTTCCATTGTTAAGGACCAAGTAAAACATATGTAGGAAAAAAACCTAAATCTCTTAGAAATAGTAGTATTATTACTCTTTATCTTACCTCTTCTTTTCTTTTTTCCTTTTCTTCTCCTCTCTAAGAAAAAGAAAAATATGATAGGGTCATGGGATGCACATCCCATTTCTTCAACATCTCTTTAATAGAAGCATTTGAATTCAGTAAGGATAACATTGTACTTAGGTATTTAGCCTTCAAAAAAGTGTTTTTCTTCTTGCTTATTGTATTCACTTAGAACTACTTTTGTTTTAAATGAATAGATACAATATCAGTAACTTTGGTAATAAGGATAATCATCATCATAACTGATGTGCATGAAGTTGAAATGTATGTGCAGGCTCTTTTCAGCTTACCCGAATGACATAACTGTTTCCAATGAAACAATTAGATATTTATTATAATTATTTATTTCTGCTTTTATAATCAAAATTGCAGTACTCTCATTTTAGCAAATGGCAAAGATACTTACTCATCTTTATTACTATTATTGTTAATATTGTAGCATGCAAATGCTCCAGGTAAATGCTGTTGCCTGGGAAACAACAAAACAACAGAGTTACATGATACCTGCTGAAATTAAAAAAAAAACCTCCTAAATATTTACAAAAAGAAATATACTGTAATCTTAAAAACTTAGTTTATTACTAAAAGTGAAGAAAATTATATGATAGCAAATATATGTGCTTAGATAATCCTATGTAAATCATCAAACTAAATAAAAACAAACTGACACAAAATATATTTGACATACCTGTTTTCCCCTTTGTGCATCAGTCCAAGGTCCTTACTGGTGTCATGCACTACCACACTGGGAACAACTGTATTGGAGTGATGGGTCTTAATCACTCCTACCTTCATGGTCAGGTTTGTTTTAACTTGGGTAATTGAAGAAGACTGAATAAAAAAATAATCAAGTCATTTCACCACTAAAATAAGTAGCTTTTTTTTTCCCCTAAAAATGAGTCCTTTGCATTCTTGCTTTCCTGAAGACCAACAAGAATATTTGGTGTTTCCTGTCTCCCATGACATTCCCACCAAACAAGAAAATGACCTGACAACTGCTGCTAAAAGGAACATTGTACACATCTTTAGGGAAGCATTAATTTAGGTCTTTCTCCTGAGTTTTCACACATGCTTTGAAAATATTTAAACAATTGTGTTTGGAACATCTACCACTGTTTTTCTGGGTTTTGAACCAAAGGCTTGAAACACTGTATCAAGATGGATAAACAGATTCATGCATAGATTACATCCTGAAAACCAGACTAAAAAATATCTCCTGGTTGTAGGTCCAAAGAAATCTCAGTATATCTGATAACTGAGACTTACACTCTGTTGAGATCAAAGAGTGGGTTCTGTAAATAAGAGGGTAAGACTAATGTAGTGGTTTCCTTATTCATATAGCAGGTGGTATATAAACACCTAAACAGAAATGTTAGTGGCTTTTTATGTCTGGTCTGTTCATCTCAAGGAAAAAGAATAAACCCTGAAAATGTTTTATAGCTAACACAGTGCATTCTACTGCATCATTTTCTAGCACTGGTGTAATTAACTTCTGCTCTCCTTTTTCACCACTTATTCCTACAACACTGTCAGTTATATCTTGCCATCAGTGAGACTGCCAGCTCTTTAGGCATGAATTTTACCAGTCTGATTTGCTCTTGCCAGGGTCATTTAGAGAGGATATAAAACAGATATTGATACTGCTATCCACTGCAGTAACAATATCCTCGTATGTGTAAAATCAGAGTATAGAGGTCTCTAAGCCACAAACTGACAAAGGAGTGCCTGTACCACTGATAAGTGAAGTCAAATGCCATAGGGATCAGTCTTAAAGAAGTGTATTCTGGCACACCATGAAGGAGGAGCAGAATGATACAGCTGACATTACTGCCAGACCTGATTTCCCTTATTTGTCAATGAAACTAAAAATACACCTATACAGGAAATAAGAGGAGAAATCCATATTTCCAGCACTCATCAGACATGAATGACACATGGTGCAAAAAATAATACAGCGATATCACAGAATAGCAGAATATTCTGATTTGGAAGGGACCCACAAGGACCACTGAGCCCAGCCCTTAAGTGAATGGCCCATACAGGGATCAAACCCACCACCTCAGTGTTATTAACATCATGTTCTGACCAACTGAGATATAACATTCTACACAACAGAAAGATAAAGATGGAAGATGTGTTACTCCATGAATAGTCCAAATATAGTCCAATATTACTGGTCAGTCTTTCAATGCTTACAAGCATGGATCAGCATAGTCTAAGATGAATAGACATAAAAATATTCTAAATATCTAAGACATGGTAAACTTCAGGTTAGATTCATCAGGAGACTAAAAGCTGTACCATGGTTTCCAGTGACTTACTGCTTGAAAGTGAGAGGATTGAAATTACACCAGGTTCAATTAAGTAGCTTTATATCTGCTTACAGGTGCTCTGAAAGCTCTATTAATGCTGGCACACACAATTCTATCCTGATTAAACCTATATCCTCCACAGGGCCACACAAATAATGATGCAAAATAAAGCTGTGTCCAACTCTGCACCAGTCAAATGCAAATGCATTAATCTCATGGAAAATAATTTCTCTGACAGAGTGGGCTCTAAGCCAGTCAGTTCATGTAGTACTCACAGTACCAGCATATAGGCATATATTTTTTCATGTTTACTTTTGCTCTTTGAGTCTTCTTTAGTTTCAAGGAAAAAAAAAGTTTGACTTTGTGCTCTCCAGACATACTGATTTGCACTTGTGCTAGAGTTTAAAGATGATGGATGATAAGTATGATAAAATAGAATATGTCCAAAATCACACCAATCCAGAGTACGCAGCCTGAAGGCTTGGGAAAAAATCTGTATCCTCTACATTCCCATCTTCTTCAGGTAAATAAGATTTTCTGTGCATTTCTTCAAATAAACAAATTCCTCTGGCTCTGTTGGTGTCTATTGTAAGCGGAGACACTGTGGGACACCGTGTGTTCTGGGGAAGCAGCCATGGCAGCCATGCATAGAATTTGCAGGGAAAGAGGAGCTGCCATTTGAGGGAGGACTGGACATTTCGTATCACTGAGGCACTGAAAACATTAAGTGGCATAGAAATTGAAGTATTAACTACCCTGTAGTCTCAAAATACCAAGTTTGAATGTCAAGCTTAGGTAAGTGCTGCACCAGGTTATTTTCCTTGTCAGTCAGTCAGGATGCGTAGCACAAGAGTATCTTCAAATTCCACTAGTCTAAAAGCAAATTGTGGAGACTTTAAGTTCCCAAGTCTAAGACACGGAAGTGCTAATGCAGCATGTGCCCAGTGCAAGTTGGACAGACACAAATTAAATCTAGTTTGGGGACTATTAAAGCATACTGGGCACAGTAGAAAATATCACATTAAATTCAGTGGGTCCAAATTCATCTTAATGTATTTTCAAGCATTTCAGAATTTTTACTAAATTCTATCACTATCATGTTTCCTATTCTGTACACATATTTTTTCTTAAACTGATACATTGTCACAACTTGTTATAGTGCTTTTTAATATTGGGTCGCATATTTTCACATTATCATATTTAGGTAGCAAATTCAAAAGGTAATAGATGCTTTCTTTAGACATATTTTAGATTTCTACCATATGGTTTTTACTGTATCATCCCAAATAATTTCCTTTTACTATTTTGGATTTTTTAAAAATGTAATTACTATGATAAACAACCAAGTTTTCAAGCATCATGACCTAAAAACTAATTCTAAAAACTAATTATATTAATCACTATACATCAAAATCTTTAGGGCTGCAAGAAAATGAAGGCAGTATTATCCTTTTACAGGATTGTGATGAGTGGAAGATCAGCTTCTGTTGCTTCTGCTCTTTTATTTTACATCTCTCTCCCTTTCTTACTGGCCCACCACATTCACATCTCTAATCATTATTTTCATAGAGAAAATGCTTTAAATAAGGTTACCCTGGAGCAAATTTCGGCATTATATAAAGATCTAATTTTTGTCTTTACAAAAAGCAGCAAAAGAATCGTCATTAACATTGAAATCTGCAGCATGCTACAGCATGATCTGTCTTTTCTAACATGCTGAGGGTCCTTAGCAGTTCTGCAGTAAGCAGTTTCAACAAGCAGTGTGCACGCTTACCTTGGGAATGCAATCTGCTGCTTCTGCAAGAGATTTCAGTCCTTTAAGTCAGCCACATTTCCTTACTACAAAAGCAGAATCACCATGAAAAGCTAAATATAATCAACGTTTCATAAATAAATGCCTTATTGATTGATTTCACAAAGAGCCAGCCCCCTGTGCAGTTCTCTGAATTATTCTGAAGGAAGGACATGGTTATTAGAGGAGGATTTCCTTGACCTAGTGATGGATTTTGAGACTTAGAGGGAGATGAAAGTGACAGTGGCAGCCAGTATTATCCTTCACCTGAGCAGAAGCTTACTAGCCCTGTCTACAAGCACAAGAAGTGACAAATACTGGAGTGTGCTCTGTTTTGAAACTGAAAAGAAATATTGTAAATAATTACATATTCAGTATTGTCTGCTCACTCATTTTCTTAATATTGCAGATGCTTTTTAACTTTAGTCACAGGTTTTTTGCTGTAATAGATAAAACACCATAAATGGAAATTTCCTGTTTATTTTAATGTATATACCATATGGCTAAAGAAAAGGAATTAACTATTTTTTAACATAAATTAAAATTCTTAAATAATTATTTTGATGCTTAAAAATTCAGTGAATTGTGGATACATTTTTAGTGGAAAATACCTTCATGATGAACTTTAAAGACACTGATCTTCAACTTAAGTATGGATTATGACTTTGAAAAATGGTTTAAGTAGCTGCATTCCTCCTTTATTAGAAATGTGCAAGAGTGCATCTGTAGTGGCCAGAGAGTCAAGAAAGGCCCTATGAGGATCCTAGCATATACTTCAAAAGGGAAGATGGTATTGGCATACCTCACCTTTCATATTTCACTGCTGGGTACCATAAGGATGAGGAAAATAATGTTCTCTGAAGTTTGAATGATTAATTTTTAAATCTGGAATCTTGTGCATAGCCCATTTTTGTAAAAGAAAAAAAAAAGGCTCTTAAGCAGCAAAGAGAGGTAAACGTTGAAACTTGAATTTATATCTTTGTCACAACTGAGACATAGCTAAAGTTACTGAATTACATTCTAACTTTGCTTCACAAAAAGCAGAATCTAGGAAAGCAGTCCAGCCCATGGTATTGGAGTAAAACCAATATCGCCGGTGGGACGTGCCTTGGCTTGTCTGACCCCTGCGTCTGAGCTCAATAGCAGCAGTTGAGGTGTTCAACCCCAAGAGACACTGACAGCTCACGTGGCAGTAAGTCCAGACCTGCCAAGCTCCGGAGGTGGTGGTGGTCTCTGCCTGAGACACTTAAGGTGAATGGTGGAGGAAAAAGGAGGAGTCCTGGAGGAGGGTTATATCCAGAGTTTATTCCTGGCCCGCAGGCATCTGAATCTTGCAACAGCTCCTGCAGGACTCTATCTCTTAACAGCTTCTTGATGGTTCCCAACTGACTGAATGCATCGCTTGCTTGCCCTCTTAACCCCGGGGGAGAGGGGAAGGGGAGGGGTTGCAAACCCACCAACCCAGTGAGGCAGAGGAGGGTTTAAGGGTGAATGTCCCAATCACCCGATGTCTCTTATTTGACAGGCAGTTCTCAGGGGGAGCCTGGGTAGGGGAAGGGGATGATAAACATCTGGGTGTGGGGCCCCTTTGGGGAGAAGTCTAAAATGCTGTGTCATCCTACTGCTACACCATGGGACTCCAGGATTATGATACATTTGTTTCTATAACCAAGGATAGCAGGAAAAAATGCCGTTAGCAATCATAGGAACCAACTTAAATCTTGCAGCCCAGGTGACTGAGTTTACAGATTTTATCACAAAACGAAAGCTCAGCACAGGTCAGCCTCCTGATGATAGAAACAAACACATCTGCTGCTATGCCTTTCCAACCCTGAAGGACAGTCATTCGATTTTCCAGAAAAGAGAACATGCATTTGAAATTCAAAGAATAAAAATAATTTTAAATAAGATAGTAATGGGCAACAAGGAAATCTTGTTTCATAATCTTATGCACAATAGAAGCCACATAAACCCGTTTTGAGTAAGATATACAACAAAACAATAGATAAAGAAGTGAGTAATCTTCTAAATTCTGGCATATGCTTTACTGTTGTCTTTGGAGAGCTGAAATGCATCTCTTATGCTAAGATCATAGATATGAAAGGAATCTCAGAAGGTTACTGCATCCAACTAGTACTGAATCTTGATCAGATTTATGTGTGTCATTCTCTAGGGTTTTTCCCTGTCTTGCTGTCTGAAAGATGTCAATGTTCAGTGCTGAGCAGTGATTCTGTGAATATGTGGTGGCACTAAACGTTTGGGACATATGCCTTGTTATGGGTCACAAAAGCATTGATACACCTTTTTAACCTGGTATAGAACTGCCAGTTTCCTTATAAAATAATAAATGCTGCAAAGCAATGCTAATTTATTTTTTTTTTTAATTGGTTTACCCCGGAATTTTTCAAAGCTCTCAAACAGAGAAAGATGAGTCCTACTAGGCCTGGCAACTTCCTTGTCTGAGAGTGGCCAGGACCTCACTGACCTGTGAAGAAGTTTGCAGGACAAATTCTGGATAAGTTTGACACAGTGGTGTCAATTCTGCCCTCCTTTAAAAGCCAGTTACATAGCTGTCATTGACTTCACTGACTATTATATTAGTTTGATGTCAATATTTTTTCATGGATATTTTTCCTGTCATTCTGTATTCCAGTGAAGTAACCTTGACTGATGGGAGAATGACTGCACTAATGGATTATTGTTTTAGTGGGCCAACTCTAATCTATTTTTGTATCTTGCGTTGTCATCATCTGTAATTCTTCTTAATCCTACTAAGGCTGGTGTAGTTTCAGATACCCATAGCCAAAACACTAGATGCATTACACATATGTATGAGTTACAAATAAGCATGCTTTAATGGCACAACATTGCCTTTCAGCTTACTATGTTGAAGCTCTGTAAACAGATGAGTGCTTGGATTGGTACCACAGTTAGGCAGGCTTATTTTCTGCAAATATGGTTCTGTTTTTTCTAGTGCTGATGCCATTTCAGCAATTAATGTCATGTTGGAAGTGCTGTAGCTGAGAAGACTCCAGGGCTTCTGGCTTATTTATGCTCTTGTGTAGAATTCAGTGCCATGAAGCTCAATTGGCCCCAATGAGGTTTGAGGACTAGAAAACCATCAGTGCCAGCAGTGTCTCCACCAGTAGGTGGTACTGTATTTTTACTTTAGGGTGATGGAGAGTGAAATAGAAGCAATTTAAGAAGTATGTTGGTGTGTTGGATCCTCATGTGCAGATGAGGCTGAAATCACAAAGCCCTGCAAATGCTCTCAGGCACAAAGCACAGCACCACACAGTGTGCTCAAACGCCGTGTCAAAGCCTCTCACCATCATGCTCCAGGTCTAGACCCTAGTTTTTGCATGACTACTCTACACAGGGACTAGCACTTCTGAAATGTCCACACCGTGTCTGGCCACTGTGTCTGGCAGTTTTTTCTGTGCCCCTGCAGTAAGACTATCCTTGTGTCTTTCAGGTTCACTGGGTGTCTCTTGCCTGAGATGTCTTCTCAACTTCCAGCCTGAAACCTGCAAGGAACAGAGAGACTGGCTTATCAGAAACCTCTCTGGAAAAGACTAGGTTTTCATTCAATGGTATAATTGGGATAAAGAATAATTGTAGTGACCCTACAGGAGTTCCAGAAGTTCTGTACAGTCAGTACTTCTGTTTAGCAGAATTTTATTTCAAGTTAAAATAACATAGGAAATCTTGGTTGATTGCACAGAATACTGATGCTGAAATGTTTACGCATACAAAGGTGATTCAACTGATATTAATTCTGCTTAAACAAAAATCATCAATATATGACATTGCCACCAATAAGAGAGGTAGAAAATGCACTGTACATAAAGATTTACATACATCCAGCCTTGCATGTTATTCACTTTTTGTAGTAAGAAGGAGTTAAGGTGGCATATATATATATAAGGAACATATATACAATTAATCTCTATACAGCAAGTACAGCAATTTAATAATTTTGAACTTCAGTCTAGAAACCTTTATTTTTTCTCAGTTGAACTTCACATATTGCTCCTGCAGGTCTGCACTAAATCACCATGTAGTGGGGAAGATAAAGCTCCCATGGTCAGAGCTTCATTCACAAATCTACTTCAGTAATTTTTGTGTGGCTACATGCCAGGAAAGGTAATAAATCTGTCTGTAGCTTCTGTATTGAATAAAACTCATGTTTGGACACTGGCATGTGGCAATGACTGCTGGCAGAGTAATGCAGAACAGGGAAAGTGAGCAATGATAACAGGATTTAAAAATGCCACAGGCAATTTCCCTAAATAATAATAAAAGAGAGAGATCTTGCTTCATGTCTGCACCTGAATTAGCTGCACAGTGAACAGGTTTTCTAATTGTGGTGAAACTTGTTGCCATCATCTTCAGTATTTACAATAATATAATTCAATACTGCATAAGGAACTCAATGTATATGCACATAAGAAAAAAAATGCTCAACAAGATTAAAGAATTTATAACAAAGCCAAGGAGACACACAAATTGTGGTAATTAAGTCGTTCATGGCTAACACAGAGGTAAAGATGGGGTTTACTAAGGCACAAAAATGAGGTTTCCAATTACTGTTTTAGTTATAAATGTAAAAGATTAAAATTGGCTAGATAGTCAGTGCTTCCATTTTTATTGAAGATCAACAATTAAAGTCAGTGCTTACTGGCTTTAAGGAAAATTCCATGAAACTTTTTATATATTACACAATTAATGAAGTTATGTAACTACATAACTAGAAGAATTTTAACATAAATTTTCCACACACTTAATTGGCAGGGGGAAATAGTGCAATAACATAGAAGGGCAGCAGGGTTTCATAAGACACTTATTCCTCGTTGGGAGAAATGGAAACTGCCACAAAATTGCTTTGACTATTAGTACATGCATATTTTTACTTCATACACAAAAGGTTGATCTGTGCTTAGCTGTATCTGGCACAGCTCCAGGGAATTAAATGAGTCTGTGCTGATTTGCATTAGCTCATGATCCAGGCATTGCTCTAAATCAGTCATAAGTGGCATTTTGAATGGTAAACTGGCATCTTTATCCTCCTTATGCCAGTTGATGAGATTGTATAGCAATACTTTATTTTCTTTCCCACCTGACCTTTACATGTCATCCAAAATAAAGAAAAATATATCAATGTTGATAAATTACTTTTATGTAGTTTATTTCTTCCTGGCATTGTCTCAAAGTTCTTCAAAATAAGTTAAGTATGAAAACTGCTAATCATCAGTGAAGTATTCATACATGAAGTATGCCTACTCTATTCTGTAAAAATATTACAGATTGCAAGATTTTGCATCTGTCCATTGACTTGGATTGTTAGTCACAAGTCTTTTGTTACTTCATATCTTTTCTCAGATGAAAAAGGGTCTCATAGTGATTTTTGCAGTTTATTACAATATAAGACTATGAAGCATGTAAAGATTTTCAGCCAAGGAACAGTAAGTATATAGTATCATTTAAGTTGGAAAACACTCTTAAGATCATTAAGTACAAGTTAACCCAGCACTATTACATTCACCATTAAAACATACCCATCAACACCACATCTATACATCTTTTGAATGCCTCCAGGGATGGTGAATCCAGCATTTCTTTAGGTGGCCTGTTCCAGTGCTTGACAACCCTTTGAGTGAAGAAAAAGCACCTGGCACAACTTGAAGCTGTCTCTTCTTGTCCAGTTGCTTTTGACTTGGGAGAAGAAACGAAGCCTCTTCTAACTACAACCTCCTTTCAGGCAGTTGTAGAGAGGTGTAAGGTTTATTGTGAGCCTCCTTTTCTCCAGTCTAAACATCCCCAGCTCCCTCAGCCACTCCTCATAGGACTTGTGCTCCAGACCCTTCACCACCATTGCGCTTCTCTGGACTTGCTCCAGCACCTCAATGTTTTTCTTGTAGTGAGGGGCCCAGAACTGAACACAGGATTCATAGTGTGGCCTCATCAGTGCCAACTTCAGGGGGACAAAATTTTGTGGCCACACTATTCCTGATACAAGGCAGGATACCATTGGTTTTCCTAGCCACCTGGGCACACTGCTAGATCATATTCAGCCAGCTGTCAACAGATGTGTAAATCAGATTAAATATTTTATTCATTAATTAAATAGATTAATAAAATAAATTAAAATAAAATAAATTTTAAAAATTAAATAAATTAATTAAATAATTGATGTCCATGGTCTGCTAAAGGACTTGGCTGGTGCAGAGGCCCATCTACAGAAGTGTTAGCTGTATTGTTTCTCAGTGTTCCTGCACTGGGTACTGCACCACAGTGAAGCTGTGAGCAGCAGGTCAGAAAGAGCTGTGCCAGAGGAAGGAAGAGGTGGTCTTTGGCAGCTCACCCTCGCCCACCTTCGCTGCTGCTTCAGCAGGACTTTGTGGGTATTACCACTTCCCTTCTCAGCAGATCTGCCAAGGGAGTCACTTGCAGGATTGCAGCAAGCTCAAAAAATTGACACATTTTTGCAGAAACAGGGATGTGAACACACAGAGTTGACAGATTGAGAGGACACAGAACAAAAATAGCAATTTGAAGCAGACTACAGACATGCATCTGTCCATATATGTGGTTTTATCCTATNAACTGAACACAGGATTCATAGTGTGGCCTCATCAGTGCCAACTTCAGGGGGACAAAATTTTGCTGGCCACACTATTCCTGATACAAGGCAGGATACCATTGGTTTTCCTAGCCACCTGGGCACACTGCTAGATCATATTCAGCCAGCTGTCAACAGATGTGTAAATCAGATTAAATATTTTATTCATTAATTAAATAGATTAATAAAATAAATTAAAATAAAATAAATTTTAAAAATTAAATAAATTAATTAAATAATTGATGTCCATGGTCTGCTAAAGGACTTGGCTGGTGCAGAGGCCCATCTACAGAAGTGTTAGCTGTATTGTTTCTCAGTGTTCCTGCACTGGGTACTGCATCACAGTGAAGCTGTGAACAGCAGGTCAGCAAGAGCTGTGCCAGAGGAAGGAAGAGGTGGTCTTTGGCAGCTCACCCTCGCCCACCTTCGCTGCTGCTTCAGCAGGACTTTGTGGGTATTACCACTTCCCTTCTCAGCAGATCTGCCAAGGGAGTCACTTGCAGGATTGCAGCAAGCTCAAAAAATTGACACATTTTTGCAGAAACAGGGATGTGAACACACAGAGTTGACAGATTGAGAGGACACAGAACAAAAATAGCAATTTGAAGCAGACTACAGACATGCATCTGTCCATATATGTGGTTTTATCCTATGAGCATGCTAATGTTGTACAAGAAGATCACAGTTTGCTCCCAAAAGCAGATTACGCTTTAAAATTTTTATTTAACTGTTTCAAATACTATTTGAAATTAACACTCTGTTTTTTTAGCAGTAATTTGCTTTAGAAATGTTAAAGCAGAGAAGTCAAACTTCTTTTTATCTTGCAGCCTGGATCCAGACCACCTTTCCTAGAAGTTGTTATAGTGTAGACATAGTAAAGTGGAATGGTCATTAAAATCACAAAAAGCAAATGCAATGTTCCTTTTCTCCTAACATACTGGTTATGCTAAAAAAGAAATACAGAAATAAAAAATGAGACTAAGACATTGCAACTGATCTCTTGGTTTAACCACAGGACTGCAAAGTCAAGGATGCCTAAGGCAAGGAAAACCAAGTTATTTTGCTGATAATGTCATTGTATTTCAGCAGTATGCCCCAATGATAAAGGTTTCCAAAACCAATTAGTTTCAGTTCTGTGCTGCAAAGCCTGATTATAGCTCTAATCTCAATCCTGCAAATCCCTGTGGTTCTCTGTGGAGGTGTGTTAAATTTGCAATTTTGCCTCCAGTTAGAGAAATCCTTGTGCATGCTAAAGGTCTGCAGACTGTCCCAGGGTGTTCGCTGGGCAACATGTAATGTTTTATTAAGCCTTACATTTTTAAATGTATTTCACTTAATCATGTCAAAACCAAGACCTTAGACTTCCATGTTGAAACTACTGATTGGGTAATAAAGACAATTATTTCTTATAACAACTTGGAGCCTATTAAGCCACAGGGAGTCATCTCACGGTTATGCATCACCAGGCACTGCCCTTGTTCTACGATGCAGGCATCGTTTGCCTGGGAGATCCTTCTGCTTGAGCGCAGATCCACCGGCCAAAGCGAGCGCAGGCAGCTTGTCACAGACGTAAGTGGCTGCACATCAAGACTGCTCACCTCTTCTCCCAGCTGCAAAGGGGAAGAAAATTTAATCTATAGAAACTCGCAGGAGAGGCTAATGCTGCCAAGGTACTTCAGTAGAGAGCGCTCTTCTTTGGATTCAGTGTTCAGGTGGGGCCACAGAACTCCCCAGGTGTGGAACTCGATAACGATCCAGAAAGCCCATTCGGGGTCACTCCTGCGTTCCTGCGTGCCCTTTCCCCCCAAGAACGGGTTCAGAGGGGTGGCGGGGATGCCACCTCCGTCTCCACCGGAGAGCGGGCGTGCCCAGGTGCGCCGCGCCGCGCCCGGGCGGGCGGAGCCGCCAGCGGGGAGCCCGCGGAGCCTCGCAGCCATGGGGCCCGGAGAGGCGCTGCCCGCCCGCCCGTCCTGCCGCGCGGGTCAGTGTCCGTCTGTCTGCGCGGGTCAGTGTCCGTCTGTCTGCGCGGGTCAGCGTCCGCGCGGGTCAGTGTCCGTCTGTCTGCGCGGGTCAGTGTCTGTCTGTCCGCGCGGGTCAGTGTCCGTCCGTCCGCGCGCGCGGGTCAGTGTCCGTCTGTCCGCGCGGGTCAGTGTCCGTCTGTCCGCGCGCGTCAGTGTCCATCTGTCTGCGCGGGTCAGCGTCTGCGCGGGTTAGTGTCTGTCTGTCCGCGCGGGTCAGCGTCTGCGCGGGTTAGTGTCTGTCTGTCCGCGCGGGTCAGTGTCTGTCTGTCCGCGCGGGTACTGTCTGCGCGGCCGCGGGGCCGGCGCTCCGCGGGGAGGGCGCGGGGACACCGCGGAGGGTTCGCGCGGTTGGGGCACTTGGGTTGGCGGGGCTCGGGGCGCGGCCGTGTGCTCCTGTAGCCCCCGGAGTGCGGAGCCCCCACGCGTCAGATTTTCCTCTGCCCTGGCGTCTCCCAGTTGTTTTCCGAGGAGCAGCGCGCGGCCGGCGCCGCGGAGGCTCCTGCGCTTCTCCCGCGGCGGCCTCGGGTTAAATATCTTTTCAGCTTTGTTTGTGCTTCTTGGTGACTCTCCGCTCCAGTGTGCCAGGGCAGAATTCCTTGCCGCTTCTCGATACACCCATGTTTGGCCCCAGGAGCCAGAGATGGGCTTGGTATTTCCTGGGTGACCGAGAAAGGCGTTTCATATTTCTCCCAAGAGTCGTGATCGCATTAGAAATGGTTAAATTATTGTCTAATCAAAGCAATTAGTTTTCGAGATGGCTTAGGACCAGTATCTTCAGTGGCAGGTTAAGAACCAAGCTGGCTGTCACTAACCAGGGCGAGTCAGCCCTGCACTGCAGAATGACAGCAAGTTGGACGTGTCACAAGCAGTGCGTAGCACCGGGGTGGCTGCTCTACCCAATTCAGATAGAGAATATTTAGGTGTTTGAGGGAAAAAAGGAAAAAAAAAAAAAGCTGAATCATAAAAAAGTTTAGAAGTTACACCAGCAGGTGCCTTAGTTCAGACTGGTTTCCTGTTGCTGCCAGCCTTGAGTCAGAGCTGGGAGAGATTATTTCTGCAAGGAGGAGTTCTGCTGACAGGTTCATGTTTGTTGACATTTGGAAGTAGGAGGTGAAACTAGCTTAGCTACAGAAACTCTGTGCTGAGCAAGCCAGGCAGCCTCAGTGATTTGTCACCTTCCTCAGCCTTTCCAAGTGATCCTCAGACTGTTCACAGGGGTAATAAAATAACAGTAATTCCCGGAACAGCCTCCTGTTCCCATCTCTCAGGTGGTTCTTTGATCAGTGCAGTGACATGCCGCTTTTCATGCAAGTGGAACAAATGACTTTTTTTTTTTTAACTGTGAAAACCTGCTCAGCGCAATAAACAGAGATCACAAGCATTCAAAGTTACTCTTCTCAGTGACAAATCCAGTGTTTCTTTGTGAACGTGGGCAAAGATTGTAATTCAGAAAGGAGAGAAACAACCTGTGGCAATCACTGGGTGACTTAGTACAAATGGCGTGATTAATTTTCCTTATTTGATGTCATAATGTATGCTGAGGAATGTAAAACCTCACAACACATAGAAAAAGCAGCAGAAGTGTCATGTGAAATGAAATAAGCCTGCCATTCATCTCCAGCTAAATGAAAGTACACCAGTCACCAAAAAGGGGGAAGAAAATTGTTACTTTCTTCACTACAGAAACCCAGTGCACTGATAGAAAGCTGCCTTTGCTGTTGCAGGTAGCTGAAGGACTATACTTATCAGGAGTGTTTATCTTCGTCTTTTTTTTTAATGAAGAATGTTACTGCTTCTCACACCATCCTGGTTTAACATCGAGAGCTAAGGGATTTCATTCATCTCTCCATTTTTTTTTCACAGAATAATAGAATAGTTTGGATTGGAAGGGACCTTTGAAGGGTATTTAGACCAACCCACATGCCATGAGCAGGGGCATTTTTATCTTGCCCTGGTATGTATTTACTAAGAGAAAAAATATTTATGCTTAAAGGACTTTTCTGTAATTTTGTTTTGTGATTTATGCTTCACAAATTATGTCAAAACAAGTGTATGCAAATTTTTCTTCTTCTAAGACTATGCTAATAGTTTAAGATTTTAAAATACTTTCAGGTGCAAATGCTAATTCTGTATTTTTACATTATCCAACTGTAATTTCTAGTAATGATAAGAGTGCAGAATAGTATCTATCCTACATATTATGCAATAGTAACTGCATGTTGATCTAAGTTATCTTAAGGTTCTAATCTTCAGCTGTGGAATATGAACATACTTATCTTGTGGGAACATTTTTATTGAGTCTGACTTAGCAATACAAAACAACTCCTGTTATATGGAAACACTCTTGGCAAACAAGGAAATGTGTTTGCACAGCCTGCAAATCAAATTATAACTTCCTGTAGTAGGTTTGTTGTATTGTATGGAATGAGAAAACAGGGAGCAGGTACTCACTCTAGTTCCTTACTTGTAAAGAGTGCTGTCTCCCAGAGTTAATGCCAGCATTGCCAGCTGCAAATAGGATATTTTTAAAACCTTATGTATTTTAACTATTCCTTGTTGAACTGTATTAAATTAATTATCCAAGTCTGCTTCTTATTAATGTTCAGTGAAGTACTTTTGATATAACATTTTTATTTCCAGAACTTACATGTGAGCACAGAGGCACATCCTTCTCTACCAAGTCCCCAAGTGGCTTTTTTCAGTTGGGAAAACAAAAAAAAGAAAAAAGGGAGTGTATTACTGATGCTGCCACTCATCAGGATGAATCATTCATGTTATTGTAATTACAGGGAAAACATGGAAAAAAACCTATTCACTGCATCCTGTGCTTCCTGTGTATCACAGTGGACTGAACTTTTGTACTTCTGCAAACTGCTTCATATTTTAATGTCTTCACAATAAGCCTTCTTTTCAAAAAAGGTTGTTCTTAGAAGTTTTCCAGTCTAGATTCTGTAATCCACACTGGTTGCCTGATGCACTCTACTGTGACAAACTGAGGCATCAGCCTAGACTGCCTAAGCCCTGCTGCAGCTCTGATGCCTGACCCCTGCTTCCCCATGCAAAAAAAGCAACTCCTTTTGTCCTTGGAAATGCAGTACCTCTTCTTCCTTTAAAAACCAATCTAGGCTGATAACAGTGATGCCATTCCCACAGACTGTCATCCTAGTGACACTGATAATGCCTGGCTGGCTGAGAGTGTCAAGCTCTGGTCTCTGCTCAGGATCACCCAGCTCTCCAGCAGTGTTGCAGGGATAGCTGGGGGAAGTGTCCCCTGTGGCCTGTGATCTACCTCCACCTAGGGCTTACTGAGGTTAGATTAAATTTGCTGTGAGGTGCAATGAGGCCTTCACTTGAAAATTTTGTGGTTGGTTAAGTAAGATTTGGCTCACACAGTATTCACTGAACAGTTTTAATAAAATGTCTTAGTGCCCATATGCAGTGAGAGTTTGCTCCCTCTTTGATTTTCCTTCCTTTTTTCTCATTTGTTTTTCCAATCTCAGCTACCAATGTAAAAGCAGGAGCCTTGAGCAGTAGCAGGCTTACTTTAACAGGCAGAGTCCAAAATCATGGATTCAGCTATATGTTCGTGGTCTCTGCACAACAAAAAAGAGGCTTTTCATCTTGAGGTTTCAGGTTAGCTTTTAAGATTTTGAGTTGAATTTTAAATTGAAGCTAATATTTCTTGTTGCATTCCTTGGTATTTCCCTTATTGCTTGTCTGGGCCAATGGAGTGCAAAATACAGATGTAAAATAATGTCATCACCTGTGAGCTGCAGGAGCGGGTAACGACCCAGGGCAGCCTCGTGTACGTGGTGTGGGTTTTGTGTGTTATTTGCACAGTCAGAAATTACAGTTGCTCTCCAAAGAAGTGAAAAGGAGTGAGCAGAGTGAGGACAGGGCTCTTCCAGAGCTGGGCCTGTGTTGTGAATCTTTTGTCCTCCTTTTTCTGCTCCCAGGCGCTGTGCTCTCTTTTTCTTGCCCTGACTCCTGCCAAGCATGGTGCCAGATCATCAACGTGTCTGAATCACGCTCTTCTCTCCTCACCTCTATGGAGGCAACTGGCAATGAAACAAACTGGAGCATTTCCGTGCCTTCTGGAAGCAAATACCACCTCTACATTGGCTTGGCTTTGGCTATAGGCTCCAGTGTCTTTATTGGTTCTAGTTTCATACTGAAGAAGAAAGGACTTTTGAAACTGGCAGACAAAGGAGTCACCCGAGCTGGTAAGTGATGGTGCCAGCGTTGCTCCTGCTGGGGACACAAGCACCTCTTATAACTTGACAAAATCAAGGTTCGGGTCACAGATCACATGTTTCAAACAACTTTAATGGTGATCAGAAGTCCTGTCTTGGTGAGGGATGAGACATGGTATTATTTCTCTGTGATTGATTACAGGGACTGGGATTTCACAACTCATAGGACTCTGGGAGGTGCAGGGGGTATTAACTCTAGTGAGCTGGGGCTATTTCCTCACTGAGAGCAATTAGTTACCAAAATAAAATTCTGCATTTGTCTTACCCTTCAAAATGTCCTTCTCCCTCTTTTTTCAATCTTTTTTCACCTCATTTGAGATGGAAAGTCTTAAGCTGGTAACTAGGTAAAGCTTTTTGGTTTTGCTCTGCTTTTTTAAAGTGAGTGCAATGAGTCGTAGAAATGGCATTTATTACACAGGTTTCTACAGGTAGTACAACTATCCCTTCATCAAAGTCAAGAGATGAACAGCTAGAAGAAGAACAGTTGCACTAATCTCATCATTTCCTTTGCATGGATTTAAATACATTGCGTTAGCAGTTTTTCTTTTGTTTGTTGTGTTTATTGCAAAATATTGTTCCAGAGAATTTGGTTATTTGAAAAAACTCTGATACTGAGTATTATATATACTTATGTTTTATGTAAAAAAAATCATATACACAGGGGCATTTTTCTTTCTAATTTCTTCCAACCTAAAGTAAAAGGAGAGTCGAACTGCAGTTGACTATATGAATATATTGAATCTGACCTGGAAAAGCATTTTGAAACATTTCTTAAGCTCACCAACAATCTTTATAAACATTTTACTTTTGCTTGAAACTTTCTCTGTGTGTATATTTAGTCAAGTAGCATTTTTTAGAAGTCCAAGTCACAAAGCAGTAGAATGGTTGATAAAATACCAGTCAAAATCAAATATTATTCTTGTTGCATCCAGATAACATGGTCTTTTGGTACTTTGTAAGTGCAAATGTGAAGCTGTACTTTTTGTTTCTTACAATAAGGTGATCTGTTTCTTCTAAGGTAGGGTTATTTTTTCTCTTTCAGGACAAGGTGGATATTCTTATTTGAAGGAATGGCTTTGGTGGGCTGGACTGCTATCCAGTAAGTCACCTCTTTTCTCAGCCTATATGTAAATCTACAAAAAGCAGATGGTTTTGAAGAGATTTATTCCCTGATTTTTCACTCCCTTCACTTAAAAGAAATGTCCTTGCAATCACATTCATGACAAGCTGCTCTCATATGCCATCTTTCAAATACTGCATTTGGTCTTCAGAGCTTTTTGCAGAATAACCGTATTTTCTTTAATATCTATCAAATGCTGTGGAATTGCATCTGTCCAGCCTCTAGGAGTACTTAGGAGAAAAGTATTTAACTTTCTTCAGCATTTATTACTTCCAGAAGAGGTTGTGCAGCTAATTTTGAAATGAAAATGTGCACGTATAGTGCACATTTTGGTTTGTATTTGCTATCACAGCTGTCATACAAAACATTCATGATAGTGTGCCTTTTAATATCCTCCTCCAGGCTGATCCAAATATTCTTTCTTCTGCAGTGGGATTAGGAGAAGCTGCAAACTTTGCTGCCTATGCCTTTGCACCTGCAACCTTAGTTACCCCCTTGGGTGCACTGAGTGTTCTCTTAAGGTCAGTACCAGTTGGGAGCAAGCCTTGGCAAATGAACCACTCACTGCATGAGGGGGAAAAATACTGTCTTTGGCTGAAAGTAAGGATTTTTAATAGGAAAACTGAAAAGCAATTTATGGACAAAAATTGCTTTTTGTTCTTTGGTGGAAAGCTATTTTTTCTTATTTAGAACTGAGTTCTCTGGGCAGATAAAATCAAAAGTCTTGATGCAAAGGCCACTGAATTCCTTCCCAGTAGCTTTCTACCTAGATTACAAAGTAATTCTTATCAGCATATACCACGTATACTGGTAGTTTATCTCTTCCTAGAGAACTTGAGCTTTTTTTAAACTATTATCTTGTTCTTCAGTTGTGACAAAACTTTAGATAAAAATACAGCATTCCTTCACAAAATGTTTTCAAAAACATTTACATTTACAGGAGCATAATTTCATATTAAGGCATGGTTAGTAAACCTTTTGGTTTTGTTTTGTCTTCTTGAAATCCTTCTAGAAAGAAGGCAAAGAAAAGTCTAGCTTTCCTTTGTATCAACAATTAAAACTTGTGGTTCTTTTGAAACATAAATGTCCTTCAGAGACTTATTGTTTCCTATGTATGAAGAAAAAAATAATTTCCAAGTTCTTAAGCACGTACAGTAATGTGGCTATCATAGCCGCAGAAAAGACATGGACTACACATACAAAAATTTTACAGGAAATAATTTTTTAGCAAAATGAAATTACTGTATTTTAAGTGTAAAACTCTGATTTTTAAGAACTGAGTATAGTACATGAAACACTGTGTTTAAAACAACATGCACCACATATTAAAAACAAAACAAAAAAATAACCCAAACAAAAAAAGCTCAAAAAAAAACCAAAAAAACCCCCCTAGCATGCTTGCAATGATCCATCTGCTGAAACTGCAGCCATTCTGTCATAGCAGAACTGATGTAACTGAGTCCTTGCAGTGGTGCTGGTCAAAGCCTGATGGTAGGTGCAGGTTAACTGGCTGCCTGGCTGCTGCTGTGCAAAACAGCTTGAGTTTTATTGCCCTCTTCTTTGATGGGGATAGCAGTCGTCCAAATTTCCATGGGACAGAGAGGTTGTTAGAATTCATGTCAGTGAACTCATTACCCTTGTGTGAATAAAAGTCTGTATTCTGATCAGTGGGTTGAATAACTGTTTGCGAGTGTGTTCACGCCCCATTAAGCCTGGTGTTTTGTGCCCAAGGTTGTTCTAACAGGCTAATCATGCCCTGTGAGTGATGTTATTTAGGCGGTATTATTGTCCTTAGGTTAAATAATCAACCCTGTGGAGATCCTGGCGTTGATCTCTTTGAAGGGGGAGACATGCCTCCTCTGTGTTTTGGGGAAGAGTCCTGGCAAGCCAAGGAGAAAGTGTGCCTGGGTGGGAGAGCCTGGGGAGCGATGAGGAACAGTTTCCAAAACTCATGTGCATTGGTTATAATGGCAGATGAAGTGCTTTGAGCCATTTTTGGAAGAAAGAAACACCTCTTGCAGTTAATCTACAGTGAGAGTGCATACCCTGACCCAGGCAGTCAGGGATGAGAAGTTTTTTAGCAATTTGGACCTTTTTACAGCCCAAAGGGAAAAGATGAGGGTTGCTAAACTCCCTAAAACCTGACCTTACCTTCTTGGTCATGACCAACTTTCTTGGAAAAACTCCTTAAAATTTGATTGTTTCAGGCTGGTTTACCATATATCCAAATTCAAAAGAGATTTTCTGTTATGCTACACAGAGATTTTGAATGTGTTTTGTGGCTGGTGGAGCTGAACGTTTTATTTCTATTTTGCTGAACAGTGCTATTTTGTCATCCTATTTTTTAAATGAGAAGCTGAATATTCATGGAAAGCTGGGCTGTGTACTGAGCATTTTGGGGTCAACAGTCATGGTTATTCATGCTCCAGAGGAGGAGGAGGTCACCTCGCTAGATGAGATGGAAAGAAAGCTGCAAGATCCAGGTGTGTATGCAGTTGCAGTGAGCACATACTGTGGTTCATAGGGAAGTGTCTAGGACACTGAACAACTCTGGGCATGTTTGTGGACATAGTCTGGTATTTTATCTGACGTGCATCACTCTCCCCTTTCCTCCTTTTTACAGTGTTTGTTACATTTGCTGTTCTCATAACAGTCGTTGCCCTTGTCCTGATCGTTGTCGTGGCTCCCAAGAGAGGTCAGACAAACATACTGATCTACATTTTGATTTGCTCACTCATCGGGGCCTTCTCTGTCTCGTCTGTGAAAGGCCTGGGCATTGCCATTAAACAGATGCTGCACAGGAAGCCAGCCTACCGCCATCCCTTGGTTTACATCTTGGTGGGCATCTTGGTGCTCTCGGTCTGCACCCAGATCAACTATCTCAACAAGGCACTGGACGTGTTCAACACTTCCCTTGTGACACCCATTTATTACGTGTGCTTCACTACGACCGTGGGGACGTGCTCCATCATCTTGTTCAAGGAGTGGAGTAGTATGGAACCGGGTGATATCATTGGAACCCTGAGTGGATTCTGCAGCATCATCATTGGCATTTTCCTACTGCATGCTTTCAAAAACACTAACATCACCTGGAGTCAGTTGATGTCCAGTGTTGCCAAAGAGCCGTCGCTGCCACACCGTGAATTTGAAACTAGCCACACTTTGCTGGAGACCATGGAAGACCCAGCCTTGGCATATGAGGAGGACAACATTTTATTCAGTCAATGAACACTCAAGCAGTGTTCATCATCAAAGTATCATGAATTGCAAACTCAGCCCACCCATTTTTACTGGAGTGCTCTTCTTTTCTGCAGTCCTCTGGAAATTTGTCTGTGAGGCCTTTTAAGTGTGGGCCACTCCTCTATATGTCAGCTGCTGGCAGTAATGAATGAAAATGTTCAATAATTAGCACAACAGACAGAAACCTGGTGATGATTATATGTTAGGCAATGAAAAACATGATCCTCCTTTTATGCAGCATCTCTTCTTGGGAAATTTTAGCAAAAAAGAATGGTCTTTGTAAGCCACGTTTAAAAAATGCAATTTTCTTTTAATGGTAAAAGACAATCCTTGCTGAAGTGGCAGGTACTCTGCTATTACTTTGGTGATGGCCTTAATATTTCTGGCTTTCTTTATATTTTTATAATTTATTGCCAAGTGAGCCTGTAGATACTCTACATGAAGGATATTCATTGGAGACATAATATGAAGAACATAGTGTTTAACTCTTTTACTTTTTAATATATGCAAGACTTGTTCACTTTTGATGACCTGCCAATGAACATTGATCAAATATCACAAAAAAACTTTAGCAAAAACAATTCTTGATACATCTCAGCTTTTCTACTCAAGGAGTCCTGAATGGACTGTGAATCCCTGAATGTGCCTGTACTTTTTTATTTCAAAACTAACACCAAGTTTAAGAAAAAGAAAATTCATTAGAGGCCTGAAAACAGTTGCTACTGGCTTAAAAAGTTATGTGAGGTTATAGAATTAAGTATTCAAAGGCAGGAGAAAACCAGACCATGCCATTAAAAATTTCCACTTTGTTTCATATTATTTTGAGGATTAAGAAGGGGCTTTACTTACTTCCATACTTCTTCCTAATACGGCCATCTATTAATTAGAACCCATTTAACCTTTTCAAATTTTTTTCTTCATTTTCTGGGAAGGTATTATTCTTTATTAACAATAAAGCAGTCCTGATAATTTCTATTCTTTTATAAATACAAAATTCATTTTACAATCCATGCCCTACTTCTAAAAATACTAGGTCAAGGATAGGCTGTAGGCAAGGGGTGAGAGACATCAGAACATCTTTTTTTTGAGTTTGGACTTTTCTAAAAAAGAGTTTTTGGCTCTATTAGATGTTTAACAATATGTTAACCTACCAGAGGCCTTGGGGATTGGTAACTGTACTGTAGTACTGCAGTTCCTCAGTTGTGGTCACTGACCTTCCTGTCACAGAAAAGCTTGCACAGTCCCTGGTTTAGTCATTATAATCCTCTTTGTTTTCCAGTTTGTGAGTAAGTAAGTGACTTCAGCAGTCAGACGTGTGGTTGCTGACAAGCTCATCAGAAAGCAGTCTTTCCAATCTTTGGATTTTTGAGTGTGAGTCCAGAAAGTTTGCCAGAGGATGCCAGCACTTCAGTAGTTAAAAACTGGTTTTAATCAGCTGAAATTTATATGCCAAGCAGAATTTCCTCATGAAGCAGGCTATGTGTTTTCTAATGTTCAAAAGGTTTTGTAGAAGGGGACAGTTTAGATGGATAGAAAATTGTTATGCCAAAGACAGCTCATCCTTCATTTGTAAGAGCAAAAGGCTTGCTGCTTTTATTTCATATATTTGTGTCTCATCACTGTTACCCAGCAAAAGGGTCATTTTCACCAAAAATGTACTTGCCTTCAAAATATAATGACATTGTATACATCATCAGTTTGGAGTATTTTGCAGCTTGAGTGATGAGATTCGTAGCAGTTCTTTGCTGTTAAAATGCTTGTGTTAAAAAAGCTTCAGACAGGAAAATCTACTAACAGGGTTTCATTACTTCTTAGTTAATGTAGAGAATACTTTGGTTTTATTGACCAGCTTCTAAATCGTTGTAGTTGAAAACAAGTAATACAAATAAGAAAAAGATTAAAGATGGAGGGGGTTTTATAGTTTGTTCTTTAACGAAAACTTGAATTGCTTTTCATTCTGAATTACACAATTCAGAGAATAACTGATGAAAATACTGACTGTAAAAAAGAGAAAAATAAATGCTTTTGAATAGTTCATGGCCCCTTTATTTGCT
This sequence comes from Irena cyanogastra, assembly GCA_013397155.1. NCBI lineage: Eukaryota > Metazoa > Chordata > Aves > Passeriformes > Irenidae > Irena > Irena cyanogastra. Next base: position 734,599 of record VWZV01015934.1, on the reverse strand, counting down.
CATAGAGTCATCACTGTGGTATGACCAAATGAGTTATTTGTAAGAAATAGCAACCAGTCCGGTTCTTGAATGGATGTGTGTTGGCATTTTTTAAAGATATGTCATAATACTTTCTTTGAGAAGGGTGTGGACTCCTTACATAACAACTGCTGGCAATAATTAACTTATACCAAGCAAAACTCCTGTATTTTCTACTGGACCTGTGTATTTGCTATTATACATAAATAGCAGCTCATAATGAAAGAACGTTATTTTCTAACAATGTCAAAAAAACAAAGTTAATGGTTATTTTCATGGTGCACAAGAAGTCCATCATGTTAGAAATAAATTAGTGATTAATTTTTTGTATAAAAACGTTTGTTGTAAGAGATGCTATTTTTAAAATGTTTATATTTAAAAATGTATATTTACTAGTTTGTAATAACTTTGATTTTTTAATTGAAATTAGGCTAGTATTTCTCTTGTAATAAATTATTCATTGTTATGTACTGAATTATCTGTGTTTTTTAAACAAGGGATAAAAAAAGAGTGTCATTCATCTTTCTAAACCCAAAGCTGATGTATTAGACATGTCTGTCTCACAGCCAGTCTCAATGGAGAGTGTTTCAGTGAGTTGTCAGGTTTTCCAGGCAGTGAAATGAAGAACACTGTATAAAACAATTAGATGTGTTTTGGTATGTAGGGCGAATGGTTAAGAAGGAGAACAAAGCAATCCTCAGAGGCAATACATTGCTAACCAAAGCACAGCTTTTAAATGCTGATACTAAATAAATCTTGGCAGCTGCTCATTATTACTGTATCTCAGGACAAATTAGTGGGCAATTAAGTTCATTTCATAGCTGCACCAACTAAATTTAGGTAGGTCAAGAAGACTTGGATAGGTTAAAAAATCTGTACGATTTGGAAGGAAATGCATCAGTTATTAGTTTCTATAGAAATCTGTTCTACAATCTTCATTTTCCAGCCACACTTGAAAGAACCATGCTATAAAGAAAATCTTCATCCCAAAGGGTACATACTCAAAACTTCAAACTCTATTGATCAGCATTGCATCCGGGAGCTGTATGGGCATTTCTACTTCTAGAAAATACCCTTCTCTCATTCCTTGAATTTCAGCAAAAGGAAACTGGCAAGTGTGCTAGGAAATATCCTTTCAGCTGGGCAGGTTTGTGCTGACTCCTTTTGGGCAGGTTTTAAAGTGATGCCATGGTTCAGAACATGGCTGGGAGGCTGAGCAGGAGTCAGACTGGTGGTGCACAGGGGAGGAGGGATGGCATTGTGCTTTAGAGTGTCTTTGTAGGGCCCCCTTTATAGGGCCTCCCATCTGTGAAATCCAGGGGGTGGAGAGGGGCAGGAGGCAGGAATTGGTCTGAAAACCAAATGGCTCTGGAAACAAGTGTCACCAGTCCTGTACACACTGGCAATTGGTCTTCATTGCTTCTCAGGAGTACTTTTGATAAGTGAATTAATTTCACTTTCTGAAAATAAGCTCCATTTTGTCAATAATGCATCGTTTTATAGAAAAGAGATGTATTCTAAGTGGCTGGCTCACAAAAGCTTGGAATTCTGCCTTTTTTTCCTCCCATCCACAATACAGACTTGTTCCAAGTTTTCTGATGTTTGATCAGCAAACAGTAGCTAAATTTTTGCAGGTGCTGAACACTCCTACAACCTTTGATGGAAACTTCCCTGTGTGGAGGTGTCTCCTTTACTGATTTTTCCAGATCTCATTTTCATCACGTGGAAGTTTAAAAAAGACAGCAAACAGACATGTCTTTATGGTCAGTGACAAGGATGTCACTAACTATTCATCCATTTTTTGCCTGTTAGAATATGGCTGGAATTTGAACTAAGCTCACAGTCGCCATGAGGTCTAAGGTGGCCTACTCAGTCTTTATGTAAGGGTGTAGCTGTTCTGGTAGATAAATACACTGTAGATACCTGACCTTTGTACAGCAGACCATTTCTTGCTGCCAGTTAAGCACCACTGACTCTGAAGCAAGTTCTCATTTATTTACTGCCAGCTTGATGATAGCAGCTGTTAAATTTATCTGTGTCAGAATAACAGCTTCTTCAAATTTTTTCCCCAAGCAGCCTACAGAAAGATTATATTGGGAAGTGGAAGCCTAGTAGGCAAGCATTATTGGCTCTAGTTATTAGACCAGCATGTTTCCAGGATGGGTGCATACTCACCATGGGACAGCTCAGTGAGACAGGCAGGAGCAAGGTGCTTTGAGTACATAAACCTAATGGAGCTGATTTTTACTGCATGGTGCTGTATTACATATTAACTTGCAGTAATATGGCAAAACCAGTTTTACAAGAGCTGCTTAAAAAGATGTCTCGTATATTATTCAAAGTCCCCATGTACTTTATACTGTGGAGAGAGTTTGAATTTCACATCTGTAGTGCATCACCTGCTGAAAAGCTTTGTACTTCTGCGGCCTTGGCATAAACTGTGGTGAGCTCCAGGTGTGTACTGTGTCGTTGTCTCAGTTTTGGTGTGGAGGGAGCAGAGCCAGAACAGCTGACCCGAAGTGGCCCAGGGCATATTTCATACCATAGAACATCATGATCAATGTATAAACTTGTGGGGAGAGGGAGGGAAGTTGGCTGGGGGCTGCCAGTTACTGCATGTGGATGGGCTGGGCATCAGTCAGCAGGGGCTGAGCACTGGTACTGTGCATCACTTGTTTCTCTTGGGTTTTGTTCCTCTCTTTCTCCTTTTAATCGCTATTGCTATTGTTACAATTTACTTTGTTTCAGCTATTAACCTGTTCTTATCTCAACCCACGAGTTTCACCTCCTGATTCTCTACCCCCCCAGGGCAGAGGCAGCTGTGTGGTGCTGTTGCCAGCTGGGGTTAAACCACAACAGTTACAGATGTGTATTCAGTCATCGGTCTGATAAAGGATTGAATGCTCATAAATAAATTGGTTATGAAAGTAAACAGTGACATCAATTGCTGGCAATTCTTCTGGGAAATTACATGAGATAATGAGAATATCATGGTTTACCTGATGCAGAAATGCCTGAGAAGTGTGTTTGAAGGTACTCTCAAATGTTCAAACAATGGGACTAACAATTTCCTTTCCCAAGGGTTGATAACTATCAAAATACTATTGCAGTAAAGGTGACTTAGGACTATATTTGATTATGAGATGCCATCATCCTTTGGAAATTCAAAATTTTTGGGGTTTTCTATATTTAATTTTATTGTTACAGTTATTTTTTAAATTTGGAAATAAAAAATGAATCTGTGACTCAATTTGTGTCAAAAACTAAATTGAACTCAATCATTCTTTATCTAGCATGTTTTACATATTTTGCCTACAAAGCCCTATAAAGCCAAATATTGTGATGTATTTACCTATAAATAATTCAAAATGCAATCACATATTTTCAAGAACATATTTATTTGTAATGATCTGACTCTTTTGTTTTAAATAATTATAAATTCCATCTGCCTTTCCTTCTCTACAACATATTTGTGTTAACCATAGTTAAGATTTAAAATTAAAAGTGAGTAATAACATAAGAAGTAGGGGTACAGACGTGTCTGTGTGAGATATAGGATCCATCTGAGCTTTACTATCAGGTTCCAGATTTAACTTGCCCATTAACCATTCTGGGCATTTGCAAGGGGAGGACTAAGGCACTACTTTGTCCAAGTAGTGGGTGCAGGCACACATGTGGGCACTGCTCCAGCAGCCAGTCACTTAGCTTGCTGTCCCTTGGAAACACTGCTCTGGTTCTCCAGGGCTGGATGCTTTGCAGTGCACAAGGACTTGCCTTTAAAAGTGACCTAGCCAGAGCTTATCAGAGGTTCTTCCATCATTTTTGCTGCTGCCAATCAGTATTCCCCAGTGCATGAGTCATGGTAAGTACAAATAATGTAGTAATAGTGATGCAAGAATTAGTGTAGCTCTGAACAAAAGACTGAATAAAAAGATATATTAGGTGAGTAGGCTTGGTTACTGCTTTTCAGACAGATCTTTCTCCCTAACCATGAAAACAAAGCCTTGAGAGTCCCAAACCAGTATCCTAGAGTATTTTTCTCACATAAGTGAAAACTGGGCCAAGACCAAACAGCTGCTTCAATATGTAGGATGCTGGTACTGTGATTTAGGCAGAGACCTCTGTAAAAGGTTGAGGTTTTCTGTACAGGCTACATTAGTGGCATGCTTAATGCTAACCATTCAGTAAATATATTGGTATAAAATCTGTGATTATGTCATTCTGTTAGATCTGTGAGGGTCACTGTTAACTCTGCAAAAGTAGGGCGTCCTTCAGGTTTCTGAAAAGAAAAGCAGAGGATAAACTTGTCGTAGCAGATTGGTCTCAGCAGACTTCAGAAGCTGGATATAAGTACATATGAGATACCACTTAAAAATTACATTTCATTTTATTAATACAGAAGAAAAGTTCAAGTTTGCCATTTTAGAGAAAAAGAAAAATCTGTTATTCATGACACCAGCACCATGAGCACAAGCACTTCTAAAAAATTCCTGAGATTTCTTTATACTTATTTCAGTTCTGGATCAGAATTCCTATGGAATTTCTCCATGCAGTAGGTCTATGGAAAGCCCTACCTGTCAGGAAACCATGGTACTCAGATATGCATCCTGTGTTTTTGAAAAAGGATCTTCACTGCTGTATAATTTGAAGTGCTGCAGCTCAGTATGGAAGAAACTCCTGTCTGGTGGCGGACAGGAAAGAGAACTTCTTCCCCATGATCTCTCTGCTGCCTGGCACCCCAATGGATGTTTGCAGTAAGCAGGCAAGCTGGATGCAATTTAGATTTCCACCTCTTAAGCTTTTTTTTTTTTAACTCAGGATTTAAAAATTTAATTCAGAGTTTTAAGGTGGGAAATAAAGGAGACAATAGTAGCAACAACATTCCCCAGCTACTCACTGTGTATGCCTGCACAATTACATGAAAAAATTGCACATAAAGCTCTTCTGAAAGGACTTTTAACCTAAAATAAAGATTCATTTCTTCTAGAGACTAGAGAAGGAGGGGCCTTAAGGGATTAATCAGATGGAGAAGTTGATGAAATCAGTGGTTTTTTACCAATATAGGAAATAATAGGTTCTGGACCAATGGCGAAAGAACATGAAGTACTAAATCAGCTTGCAGAGGGTGAAAGGGGTATAGCCTAGGAGCTGTGCTGATGTACAGAGACACTGATATACACTTGAAAAAGGGGGTTCAAAATCTACATTTAGTGGGCATATCCACTTGGTATATGAATGTGTTACCATTCATAGAAGATCTAGAGAAAGCTCTGTGTGATACAAAGGCATGAAAACGGTATCACATTGGACCCAGCAGAGAAACATGACAACAGTGGCATATTCCCACCCAGGGATAGTCTAGACCTATTGTACTCATAGTGTGCTCTGTATTTCTTACTTGCAACAGTCAAAAGAAGCAGAAGCTTGTAAACTTCAGTGTGATTTGTGAAAAACATAGCTGGAGATGCTGAGAATGCCACAGATGTGAAATAAGGATTTAATGCCTTGAGCTTTTAAGATTGCTTTTATATCCATGTTAAAAATTAATAAATTAATACACCAGGGGAAAAAAAAGGAGGAACAAACCTCATGCCAGCAGCTGTACATGACTTTGTACACAGGATATGATGCCAAATGTGGTCGATAAAGTCGGTTTCCCTGAGAAATCTCACGGACAACTTCAGCATTTGACTTGGCTTCAAAAGGCATTTTGCCTTCTGTGAAAACTTCCCACATCAATACGCCTAGAAGTGAACCAAAATAGGTTTAGTTCAAAACAAAAGATGGCAAACCCACAAGCTTTTAACAACATTAAGAGAACAAAAACCACTCCTTGTTCTTCTGTGTATTGAAAAATGCACAAAAATACGGGCAGCCTGAGCTGAATGAAGGGTACAACCCAAACAATTTTCAACTAATGTAATTCTGCTCTCTTTTAAGTCAGCTAAGTTGATGGTCCGTGAAACTCAGATGAATATGTTTGGCTAATGAGGACTCATCAAAACTGCACGTTTCAGTAAAAATCTACTTTTAGGTGTGGAACCTTCCGAATGAAAAATCCGCTTGTCCAATATAAGCAAACTTTGAAAAATGGGAAGGACGGAAGCTTAAGATAGGTAGTATGTGTAAAAAGTTACACTTTCCTAAATCATATCAGTAGTTTAAGGGAAGCGTGGTTGCACCTTCACCTAATCAACTCACCAAATGACCAGACATCTGATTTGCTGCTATATTTTTTGAAATGAAGGACTTCGGGAGATGACCATTTGACTGGAAACTTGGCACCTGAAGAGCTGATATATTCATCATCAATGACATACCTGAAGAATAAGAGGAAACCACATATATTTGAATGAGTGACATTTCTGCAAGTGGTTTAGAATTCCAGAAAAATAGTGTCAATTTGGAAACAACAATGTTATATCACTATTTTAGTATAAAATGCACAAAAAAACCTGTACTGGAAGCTATGCACTTAAAGACATTTCTGTTTAAATGAATGATTTGGATTATTCATCAGAAATATATCAGAATAAAACATTTTGATACTATTGTTAAGACTGAAAGGATGGTTATTGTCATCTTTTGGGTGTATATTAATAAGACACATCACTTCACCATGGGCAGGAAAATCAGCAGCAATAAATAGTCTTTTTTTTAAGGGATCCACCTTTTCAACAGCTTGCTCTATTCAAATAAGACTTTCGCTGTCCCTCTTTACAGATGCCATGTCAGGGACATTGTTACCAAAGCAACACACAAAGAAATGTTCATCACATTGGAGGCAACAGTTCTTGTAGGGGCACTCAAGTAATTGTTTTTCCCCAAGCTTATAGGAGCTGACCTCCCAGATAAAATGAAATTATGTGCCTACTGCAGGCATTTATAGAGCACCACTTTAAATGATTACTAGGCTGACCACAACATACTTAGGAACTCTGGGCACATTTTCCAAGTATTAATGCTCCTGGGCAGATCACAGATGTGCAGTACATATTTATTCTCAGGGAAAGCATAAAGGTAATTTTTTAAAGCATCTTTTAAAGGAGGTCACATTGAAATAAATAATCTTTTTGCCTCAGTTTCTCATTTTGGTGCAGGCACAGAAACATGGGAGGCTATTGAATAAGGAACGCATGAAATAGCAGTACAAAATAACCTGTAGTAGCAGTTGCGTGAGCTCTGAATAATTAGGTTGTGTTCCCCTCACTGCTCCACAGCCTCCCCAGGAGAGCGAGTCCTAGAGCCACACCACTGATCTCCACTTTGTGGCCACAGTGAGCCATTCAGGTCCATTATTCTTAGGCTGGACCCTGACAGCCACCTTGGTCTTACTGTGTTTTCTGATTCATTTGGATAAGTCCAGAGCCCTGATACTGACCTTACCCTTTTGGGGAGCAGTACAACCATGGTACAGGATAGCCCTTTGAAAAACAAGTCCTTAGCTAGGAACTGCTAGGGTGTTCTAAGCCTGAGATCAGAAATAGGAGGCAAAACCGAAGGAGCGTGGCTGTGCTGATCTAACGACTCACAGCCACAAGGTAAGTGTCACCACAGCCTTCTGCTCAGAGCCACTGACTGTCTTTCAAGCTCATCTCCCTCCTAAGCGAGCTGATTCAGTCTGCTAACCCATGGAAAAACCAGCCAGTAAAACATAGAAGGGGAGAACTCTGTGCTGGGCTTGCAAGAGGGAAGAGGACATCCCCTTTGGGTAGCATTCAGTCATTTGGTCAGCTCAGCTGTGTCTTCTGAGGAAAGCCTGTGAGGCTAGAGCTATGTTTCTCAGGCTGGTGCTTGTCAGAGTTGAGAGCGCTCTTACCTCACTTTGGCTGGTTCTATCACTAAGCAGAAAAACCACTTCCCTGCCAGAGCAGCATGTATCACACTTCCTACCCACATGGTCCTCCCTGCTTCCTGCCTCACCTACTCAGCTACTGCTGCCTCCATATGTCAGCACCAGCTCCCAGTTCTGTCCCTAGCAGCTTTCTGACCTCCATCCTCCTCAGGAAAGTTGGGGAACTTCTTTCTTCAAGCTTCTGGCTGCCCTGTGCACTCTGGGCATTTCTCTGTCCATAAACATCTCTGAAGTTTACCTGGCACTTTGTTTACCTATCTTGCACTCACCAAGAGCAAGAGGAGGACATGACATTTAATTCATGTACAGTGGTTAAACAACATTACAATTTTCATCAGGATTCACAAATTACCCACAGAAGGATTCCTCAAACCAGTGAAGCAAGCAGTGAGGTTAACTAAAGATCATGCTGCAGCTGTCTGAGAATAGGTGCCCACAAAACCTTTCTCAATGGTGTCGTACCTTGCCATGCCAAAGTCAGATACTTTAACAACGTGGTCCACATTGACTAAACAGTTTCTTGCAGCCTGGGGAAAATGAGAGAAACATATCTGAAATCTGTGCTAAAGAATTTTAAGAGAAATACAGCGGCTGATTATATTTGCTTAAGCTCATACTGTTCATATCTGAAAGGAGGTCAAAAATATTAGTGATTTTTTTCTCTGAGTCAGTGAACATATTTCACTATTGTGTAGTTACACATACATAGCACATTGCAACTTAAATGCTTGTAGTATGAGTTGCAATATGTTTACATACTCCTGAACAGTGAAAGACTTTTAGTCTGCAGAGTCTAATGATTCCAACCAGATATTTTCCTGAACATCAGCACTAGGGACAATCAGTGTAAATTTTTAAATTTGTTTTGTGATGTTTTCATTACAGAAATCAGGAACCTCCTAGTAATTTTCAAGATTTTACATTTCTTTATGCAGCTAGGTAAGAGAGGAGGATTTCCTCTCTACATCCAAATATGAGCATTGAAAAAGTATCAGAGTAAAGAAAAAAACTCCTTTCCTTTAATTCCTTGCCTATGGGCAGAAAAGCCACTCATATATCCCAGCATTAACACATGGCTGTAGGGAGCCAAAAAAATATTTCAATTTTTAAAATTCTCATTGTTGTTAACCTTTTGTAATGCTGAGATTTTGGTTGTGTTCTAATCACTTTTGTATTGAGATGTCCTAATACTTTCATGTCACTATCCTAATTTTCACTGACCTCTCAAGGGGTTTTTCCAATGGAAAGACTTCTCTCAAGTAGTTTTTTGTTATTTTGTCCATGGGCAAAATAACAGCTGGAAAGTTTGGGCTTGCCTTATTAGATCCTGCAGGGCTGAAGTCTTACAGGATACATAGTGTCCCATAAAATGCGACAGCACATTCTTTACTGCAAATATTTGTCAAGAAACTCAGGACACCTATTGTACTTACTAAATCACGGTGAACAAAGCTATTTCTTTCCAGATATTCCATCGCTTCACAAACATCCTGGCACATGCTCAGGAGAACGTCTCTGCCGAGGTTCCCTCGCCTTTGCCGGAGGTAATTGAGCAGACAACCATTTTCCATGAATTCAGTCACAACATAGAGAGGTTTGGGATGTGTGCACACTCCATAAAGCTGGACCAGCTTTGGGTGGGAGAGTTTCCTGTTTAAAATCACATTTTAGGCAGGCTAATATTTGTTCTTGGCAGGTAACTAAACCTTTGATTCTCACCATGGTTTTGAAAAATATTTTTGCTACTTGATAAACAGTGTCCTATTCAGCTGTCTTCAGAGTTCTCCCAATACTTAGCACATTCCTCTCTACAACTTCCTCCAAAAAGTTCATTCTGTGAACTTGTAATTGTTAATCAGTTATATAAATGCAGTGAATGCAAAGCTTGATTTGGTTGATGCAAAATGGAAAGGTCTTAGCTTGCAGGCAGGGGCCTTGACCATGCAAGGGTTCTTCTCTTCTGGGCTTTGCCAAGACCTCATGTGGATCCTTCCCTAATTTGCCACATTTGCAGATATGGTAGCACGGTTTCTCAAAAGCTTCAGTTAGATAGAAGCTCTGCCAGTGTTCCTAGAGACACTCAGTTATGGATTAAAGAATAGTTGTAGGAGCACATTTACATTTTACCAGAACATTTATTTCCCATTGAGCTCCATAGTAAAAAGCAAGGCACACTAAAGAAAGAGTCTGGGCATAGGAAGCATCTGCATCACCTTGGTTCAGACCTTTACATCAGCCTTTCTGTCCCACACATCCACCATTCCCATCAAACTGCTTTGTCTGTTTGTTTGAAATGGAATTAGGTTATATTTATTTCTTGGTAAACTGACAGAATAGCGTTTGTACTTACATCATCAGTTTGGCCTCCTCCATGAAATCATCTTCAGACATTGCACCTTCATTGATTGTTTTGATGGCAACCTCCATAGTCTCTTTCCATTTACCAAGATAAACAACTCCAAACTGCCCACGCCCAAGTTCTTTCAGTAACAACAGTTCAGATGGGTTTAATCTCCACTCCTCTGCAAAAGCAACCCAGTATGTCAGGAGAGCCAGGCCAGCTTTCCTGAGCCATGCTCCAAGAGCCATGCCTTGCTGATGGCAGTTAGTGAACACTGCAAATATCACGCTTGTTCATCAGCTAGAGCACAAGTTTTAAAAATCTTAACATTTTCACTGGCTCACATATGTTTAAACATAAGTGCTATTTTACAGCTTGAAGAATATTATTAGTAATTTTGGTTAATGTAGGAATGTCTGAGGCTTGAAGATAAGGTGAGTGTTTAGCTTTGATTACACATGAGAACTTTTTTGGCACTATAATATGTGATGTTTTTAGCTCTAAACCAGTTCCAGATGGATAGTATAGCTACAGAAATAGTCACTGGCTACCTTTATTGGAATAACTACAATAGTTCAACCCTTCAGAAATATTAAGCCTTGAGATTCACGGAGCATGAAAGATACTCAGTTTTGGAGTATTTTGTCCAATAGATGGTATGAAATTCCTGATCTATATACACAAAACTGGCATTTATTGCTTGTTTGTTTTAATATCACATAAGATTCCATTCTTATTTCTAAAATCTGTAGAACTTACAAAGAAAATCTTCTCCATAAATAGTACTAATTTCAGCTTTCAGTTTTGGTTTCCCAAGAATTTACATAAATCAGATAGCCTCTCAAAAGCTATTAAATGTCTGTTTGAGTCTTAGGTTTGCTTAGAGAAGTCCAAATAGCTCTGAATGCACTGGTGGGTGTAACAGAAGCACAACAGCCACTGCACAGAAGCAGGTGAGTCAGGTGTCTCATTTGGTACTGACACCTTACACTGTTCATGTGTTCCTTATTACCAAGGAATTTCACAGATACAACTTAATTATTAGCTGGGTGAATATAAGCTAAATTCTTGCCTAGGCAGATAGCTAAATCTCCTTGAAAAAAAGATAAAAAATTTACCATAACTCAGTCTTGTGGCTTCTGGTGAAGTACATCCATCTGATCCAACTGGATGTCGGAGACGTGTGATAAGACCTGTAGGGGACAAACCCACAATATTCTGCTGACCAATTACTTAATTTTAAAATATGCTATATCATACCTCTTCTCCAACAAAACTACTTGGAATCTGATGTAAATTTCTTATTCTTGAAGTTACTGTTGCCTACAGTTTGCTCAGATAAAACACTACAGTGAGAAGAAGTGGAGAAAGACTATTTAATAGGGCCCTGACTACAAAAGTATGTCTACTTTCATAAAGCCAACAGTAATACTCTTGCTTTTTTGTACCATGATAGTGATCTTAAATGAACTCTAAAGTACTGTATCACCCACATAAGCAGTGTCTGCCAGCATGACTTCCCAGGTTTGAAATGTTTTTGTGTCTGTCATTTATTTTCTTTGCATTCATAAGCCAACAGTACTAGTGAATACATCCTTCACCAAGGACTCCCCGAGCTCATTGATTTTTCCCACTATTACTTTTAGGGCTAATTCTGCTACAAGTGTTTCCTACAGTTCTCCTCCCTCCAGCAAAAGGCTCTGTCCATTTCCATATCTTCCTCTCTAGTGCAAGAAGTCTCCGTGTGTTTTCCCATCTTCCCTCGTTCAGAGTAAAACCATTTTACATTGTATTAAAATGATGGGCAGAACCAAGGTGAAGGACATTTTTCATCCTAAAAATTATAAAAATCTGCCATCAGCCAACAGTTAGAGGTGTCTAACCCTGGTAAGCTGAAAGCCAGTGTTAGAGAGTCCTTGTGCTTCCTAATTCTGCCCTTGATTGTTTGTGGTATGGGTTGTTGTTTTTTTTTTTTAAAATCAGTAGAATGCTGCCTGCTGAAGCACAGCATAGCTCCTGTTTTTATTAGATTGCATGCATGCAGGTCCTTGTCATAGACAAAGAAAGAATTATGATCAAATTTCACCCAAGTCCTATTCAGTCAAATGTGAACCAAGAGAATACAGAGCAGGCTTTTATTTTTGCTAAACTCATTTAATACACGTAGACGAGTTTGGTAGTTTCACTTCCCCTGTGGTATATGCACATGACAGCTATGACTTTGGCAGAAAGAGTCAAGGCATATTTAAATTCAACAGCAATAGAAACAGTTGTGTCTCTTTTTACAAGGAAAGTATTAGAAAAAGATGTGAAACCGTTATCAGCTCAGATGCATTACCTGCAGCGTTGTGTTGATGATACTCGATGAGTTCAGGAACAGATGAGAAGAGATAGTTTTCTGCTACATAATATTGTCCCAAGTGATTTTGTTTAATTTGATAATGTAGAATATCTCCATTATGACTTCTGAAATCAACAAAGCATTATAATTTTCAGTAAAAATAATTTATACTATAAATCTACTTAAACTTCACTATGAAAACATAGAAAAATCTGAAAGTTTGGGACACAGTTCTCAGCTTAAAATGGCTGTGTGTACCTGGGACACTGTTTCAAGAGGAAAAAAAAGATTCCTTGAATGGTTCTCACAGCTTTGGGAGATAATTGCACAATGCCTTTTGTTGCCCATTTTTTTACCCCTGTATCATTGCATTCATAAGAAATAGCAATATTGTTTAAGAAGCATTCCTCCTCATTTAGCATTTTTTTGAATATAACCTCTTAAAATTAAAATGCTATGAATTACCTGCATTTTCTCCCAAAAACTTAAACACATATTCATGTAGAGCATGAGATTAAATTTTCAGTTCTACTTCTTTAAAGGGTCCTCATTGGAGCTTTTATTTGATACCTTTGTTTTTCTGTATTTCTTCGCATTATCTGTCTTTTTTGCTTTCTGTATATTTTGCTGCCCATCTATCCCTGCTTTCTTTGACAAATTAGTTTGTTAGTTTCTTTGACAAACTGCTCAAAATTAAGCAGTTAAGTTTGCATTTCAGGCTGGTACTCTAAACTGTGGACACATGGTCACAATAAGCAGAGATCAGAATACAGAAACACTATACAGTCTGCATTACTGAGTCACTGTCAGGAGCATCGCTGAGCCTACAGAAATTGCCTGGCCCCAGCACAGGGATGGTGAGGAGGGCTGGCCCCATGTTTCCAAGGAGGGAATGGAGGGAGGGAGGAAGAGGGTGGAGGTAACAGCAATGCCTTTGCTGCTCTCACCTCTGGCTTGCTGTAAGAGGGAGAGAAGGAGAGCAGACACAGTTGATACAGGGGGGTGTAGGAGGGCTGATGAAGAGGGTATAAGACAGCTTGAAATAGGTTAAGTGCTGTAGGTGATTGCTACTGATATGGGCAAGTGTGAGTCCTGTGGCTGTTGTCTGGCAAAAGTAAGACTGCACAGTAGGGTCAAGGTGATTTTAGGAGACAAACAGGTGAAGTTTGAGGACAGCAGAGTCTGGGATGGATTTACAGAGCCTTTGGAGAAAGGAAGCAGTTTGGTGCAGTGGCCAAAGGCTGTGGCAGGGTTTCCACAGCAGATCATTTGAGAATTTCAGTGAGTGCAGGCAATCTTGTCTTGCCGGGACACTCACACACTGACTCCCAGATCCACTGCCCACCACGATCTTTTCTGCACACAGGGTGATCAACTCTGCATGAACAGCATCCCAGTGGTTCCCTGCTCTTGTGCACTGCATGCCCAACCTACCCAATTATTCTGAGGAGTTTGGAGGAAGCTTTTCCATCATGGCTTGATTCAAACCCTAACCATTCAGAGGAACTCACCCCTTAGCCTGCGAATACACGGACAGCGTAAGGAAGCCCTGTCGGCTTGAATCTCTGACAACAAATGCACCTTCTTTGGGCTGAAAAGAAATCCAGGTAGAGTTATTTTATGCTTTTGAACTTCAGTAATGCTCAGTAATGCTCCCTTACAGCAATTACCAAATTCTGTAGAATACCTATGACTATTTGGGAGGAAGATAAAGAAGTGGAGAACAGGAATGGATACCCAGGTACATGGCAGAGCAAAATAAACCAAGAGAAAAAAATAAGTGCCAGGCAACTTCTTAGAGATAAGTAATTTAGCTGAATTATACTCTTCAGTGTGAAGGAGTGAAAATGCTTTGATTGATTAAAAAATAAAATTGCACAAACACTAGGAAAAAAATCCAGTTAAAAAAGCAGTTCTGTCTGAGATGTTCCTCTTTGGTCTTTCTTGTCCCAGGCCTGAGTTAGTCCTTGAGCAAAGACCCAATGAGTTTGAGTGAGCTAGGCACTTTGGTAACTGACAGGGGGTAGAATGCAATATGGATTTTTTGCTCTGTGTGCTTCCTATTTAGTAAGACTCAGAAGTTTGTTAAATTCTGCCAAGCTCACTAATTAGCTTACTACATGGATTTCAGTCTTCAATGTCTAATGAAACAGACAAGAACAGTAAGCCACGTAATTTGATTTATTTGGCATGAAAAATCTACATAGAATTTGCTGGGGCTACAACTTAAAGCTTTGTGAATTCTGGATAGTCTGCACTCTACACTTAAACCAGAAGGCCTTTTTATTTTAAGGTGCTTTCTCTCTTACAGCATACCAAACAGATTTTGATTTTTGTAATAATATTCTTGATGCCTCTACTGATAGATATTTTTCAGTACTGTTAGCTGAATTACCTTCTGGTGCAAAAGAAGTTCTGCCTGGCTTCTGTTTATGTTTCTGCAGTACCACCTGCAACAAGGAGATAACCCATCCTTAATTTCAGCCAGTGAAAATGAATGTTTGCTTTGTTTCACAGTTTAGTAGTTGTATTATTCCAAGTCAAAAACATGTTTAGAATTATCATTGTATATGAACATGTCTTAATTTAGAAGGATTTTATTAGACCTTTCTTTTTAGATTTTTTTTGGCTCAAATTTACTGTGACTATATAGTAGCTCAAATAAAAGAAACCCCAGGAAAAAGTTGTGCCAAACTGTGATGAAATTTACGTTCCTGGATGATGTATCAAGCCTTTCTTCTCTACAATTTTTCAGAATTTTAATCTTCTCTCCAGTAATTTAAATTTATAGTAATTGGAATTAGCTACATGATCACAAAGATCAGAATACAGAAACAGGAAAAATCTGGATTCTGACACTATGATTCATGCACATGAATGTTAACTCATTTTAAGATTAATGCTCTGTAACAAAAAGAAGAAAACTTCTGATAAACCTGTTCATGTCTAATAAAAATTTGAAGGATCAAGCATTAGAATGTACCTCTGAAATCCATTTTTAGAAATGAAAGCGCAATTATAATTTTCAAAGGTACTTACTTGTATGTTTCTAAATAGCTTTTCTTGTTCTCAGTGACATAGTTGCTGGGAATTAGACCTTCATTCCTGAAACAACATATTGGGGATAATATTATAGTAGGGTGTAAAAGATTAGTAGGATTAAGATATATGTCATCCCTTTGTTGAATTACAAAGGTTCCTTATACTAGGGGCTATGTTGCTAGATACTCAATTCCAGCATTAGAACTGAATAAAAATTTGAGTCCTTTCATCCCAGGCACAACCTTTTTGTCCCACGACTGTGGATGGCTACTCAAATGAAAAAGCCTGATGGTATAGGCTGAGATTTATAACAAAATATTTTTCTTCTGAACCAGAAGCCACCATCTTTAATTCTGGCCTATACCTCCTATATGAAGAAATACAAAGTGTGTGCTTGCTTGTATATATAAAATAGTTGTCAGTATACTTTTGCTAAAAACATGAGTTGAGAACAAGCATTTAAAATGTTTAAAGGAGAAATCTGAAGGGAAAGGAGATGGTTTTATTATAACACACAATCATTCCCAACATCAGAGTACAGGATACACTGAAGAAAATGCAAAGGAGAAAGGGGAACAACACAAAACAAACATAGGTGTCAAAAGCTTCCTAATGGAAGTTATCTAGCTCTCTAAAATAACCAGGTATTTTGGGTAAGAGGTGTTGTTTCAGATATTTCTTCATGATCTCTGTGGTTTCATAAAGTTTTTACACGTACATGCTCCACTGTAAAGCACTTGAAATATGGAAAGCTGGATTTGCACATGGCTCAGAGCCCAGTGATTCACATGGTCTTCAAACACCCTTATGTGGCTCAGGAACTTACAGCTCTGAATTCCCACCAGATTCTAGATTCCCTGTCCATTTCTGGGGTGCCAAACCCTGCTGAAAGTCTGCCCAGTCAATCTGTGTGTGTCCTATATAGTTCAACAGTTTCAAGCCTATTCCTAAATATTGTCATTCTATCTGCCCACTTTTGCCCAGGTTGTTTTAGGCTTTTTTCTTTCTCTGTAGGGAGATTATAATAGATGCCCTCTCTCTTACCCATGTCGGTCTCTTGCCTTCCACCAGAGGGGATCATACTGTTCGAGGATAATATATTCTTCTGATTTCTTGAGAGGTAAATCTAAAGGCCCTCTAGCAAAGGAGTCATAGAGTGCAATAACTCTGGGTTTCTCCGCGTAGTCTTCGAAGGCCTCGGCAGGCAGAGGAGGTAATGGCTTGTCCTTAAATTGCAATTGGCTCTTGTGCTGGTGAAAAACGAAAGTATTTTTCGTAACTAGTCTTTTCTTTCTACTACAGACTGCTCAGTTACTGTTACTCTGTAATTTTTATACAACAAAGAATTTTATATGCTTAAGAGCTAGTTACTCCCCTGCTTATTCTGAGTCACTCCCCTGCTCAGTACTGAGCCACTGTATGTCAAATCACTTCAATTCTCTCTTTTCACCTGCCAAAATGTTACTTACCCTACACTTCCAAATAGATTCATAGGAAGCGTCTGGTTGTGAGGCAGAGTACTGGGTCACCAGGACAGCATCAGGGTCCAGGTTCACTTTTGTTCTCATTTCTCTGATTTTGAAAAACATGAAGCATTTGTGTGAATGTGTATCTATCTATAAACATCCACTTAAAAATATCCATTGCTGTACATGCCTTCCTTCATTAGGGATATGCAGAGTACAGTGTCTTTAAACTTCTGCATATTTGCTCTTCTACTGCAAATAGAGGGATTTTAAGAACTCCTTTATATGTAGATATTTAATTACTGAAAATCTTAAGCATTTCACATACCTTTCTTGCACTGCGCAGCAGCAGCAGCAGAAAACAGACTGGATGGTGTGATCTGTGAACAAGAACATTTTCCATATTTGCAGTGCTTCTGTTTGTTTATTCACAAAACTTGCAGAATTAAGACTATCCTATGTGCTTATACCCACCATTAACTCTTGCTGTGAGATATCTAGCAAATCATTACTGCTGAATTTGCAGCCACCAAAACCAGCAGATCTTTCCTACCACAGTCTCCTTTACAACGTTTTGGCAATTATGATGGTATATGTATGAGCTAAATCAGCTCACTAAATCAGCAAAAATAAATAATAAAAAAGAGACATTGTCAGCCAAATTCATACCAATTTGACTGATGACATCACTCTGCACAAGCTCTACCTAGTGCAATGAGAGGGATGAAAATCTTGTCAGGGACAGGGGGTGGAGAAATGTCCCCTTCGGCTCTGACACAGCTTTTAAATTATTTAAGCCAAATACAAAACCACGCTTGCATGACAAGCTTGTCTTTATTTTGAGGTTTATTAAAGGAGCCACACTATTATTAACTTCTTTGAATTAATACTGAGTTTCCTGCTTCTGTTGCAGCCACCAATATAATAAATGCACTAGCCTAGATTTAAAGTGCAGAGAGAATATGTGCTTTACACTTGCATGTCAAAGGCCTGATAATCTGTGTTTATAAAAATCGTTTGTAAAATCCAAAATACATTGGATACATCATCACAGACATCAAAAATTTAGAGAGAAACCAATCCAATATATCTTGTATGTGCAGCAGAGAGGATACGATATTAAAGAGGTTGGAAGGCATTAAGAAGGTTTGAATGGGGTAAATAAATGGTTGACACTTGGTCCACTCCCACCCAGGCTAAGATGTTTTGTGTTCCCAGAGCAGTTTGAGCTAAGCTGCAGCAGTTATGGTCCTGTGCTCTTTCTCTCTGCACCTCATCTTATCTCAAACTGGGCAAGCCAGGATGCTAAAAGGGCAAGTAATCCCCTTCTGCTGGGTCAGTTCCCTGAAGTGTCTCACCCCCATGCATCACCACTGGGCAGGTGGGAGGGCAGCAGCAGCACCTGCAGGACAGGCTCAGGTTCTCAAATGCAATGCACAGTCTTTTAGGAAGCACGAGAGTCAGGGATGGCGAGATATTCATATTCAGCTGCAGTAACACAAAATAAACTTTATATCCCACTCTAATGTATCCCATTTTCTCTGCCACAGAGGTCATAGTTTCAAAGAGGCTTCAGATTTTTATTTGAAGTAGACTTCCCAAGGTCTTGGAATTTTGCTGCTTTGTATATGCAGTCCCACCAGTTCCTTCCACATTGTTTGTTTTTCCCTCATAGCACTTTTGCATTGTTGATCCTAATGACCTAATCCAGCCTGGAATAAATAGGATGTCCCTTCTGGTGTCCTGTGAGACTTTTTGCCATTGCCTATTACCAGCTGAAAGCCAAATGTGCTAAGAGTATGAATCTTAGCATTCAAAACATTAAGCAATCTTACCACATTATGAAAACGTAATTATTTTCCCTTTGAAGGTACATAACATAGCAAATCTCGCGCTCACAAAAGAAGTGAGAATACTGGGTGTCCAAATGATAAGACCAAATCTGGTTCTTAGTTGGAAGAACCCTGTCTCATAAGTGGTTTGTTTGGACTGTCTTGAAAGTCATGGTGAAGTTTCCCTTAGACTGCTGAATCCTGTGAAGAATCTACTGTGTGGGAAACAGATGAGCCGACAGTAATCAGAGGACACCGTCAATTGTTTGATAGAAGTTTCCAGTGACAGCTGTGAAAAATGCAGCAATTAAAAATATCCAAGCCAGCTGACAGCAACAATTCTCTTCAAAGAAGCCAGACTAAAAAGATATTGTCAATGAAGGTTTTTTGCTGCATAATTGTCCAGTGTACATTGAATTGTCCCTAGGCCATTTAAACCTGCCTCATAAATAATGAGCACTGTGGTTGAAAAAATGCTTGGGTTTCTTTTATTTCAGCCAGTGACATGAAGTTTAATAAATGTCTGTAAATTATTATTTGCAAATAGGAACATGATATTTGAAATCCTGTCTGCTTCTTCTCATTGAACCATCTAGTCTAATTAAATACATTTCTCATCAGTTTATTTGCTCTCCATATAAAACATTTACAAGAAATAGTTAGAAACAGCACTGCAGACTTTCTCGGTAACACTAGAATAATCTTCTAATTAGATTTTAAAGATTTGGCCGTTCAGCTCTGCAGAGCTAAGTCCTGCTTTACTTAAATTGACTTAAGGCTGGAAGCTTTGATCTGATGGCTTGGAATTTCAGTTCTCAGGCAAAGACTCATGTCCTGATGTATGCATTTGACATCTTCCCTGGTCATTGGCAAGCTTCTTGAACTACACTTTTCCCTCACGATTAAATTGATATTTTCTAAGTTCATAACTTGCTTCAGAAAGTAGGCCCAAACTTCAGAAAGACTCAGCCAACACTACAGATGGGGAAAGCTTTGATACATTGAGTGAATAATTTGATTTAACTTGCTCTCCTCTTGGCCCCCTGCTTGTGGCCAAGGAAGATGCTGACACCAAGGCAGGAAGTCACGCAGCAGGAAGATGACATTTCCTGTCTGACGCTTCTTACCCCCACATGCACTCTCTCATGTCTTGTGCTCTTCCTTCCTTTCTTTTTCCTCAGCAGCCATCAGAAAAACTAAGAAATAATTATACTTAAATTCCTGTATTTCAGGGGTTTTTTTAAAGCTGTCATTTAAAATACAAATATATTGAAAATAGATTCTTAGAATTTACTAATTTAAACTATTTCTTCTTGATTATCCCTTCTGCTAGATCACTGAAATCAGTGGAACTATTCTATCTGATTTTCTTTGATTTTTCACCAAGGACATTTTCCTAAGCAAAACACTGGATTTGTCAAGGAGTGTTAGAGTCACATATTAGCTGGCCTTGATCCCCTGGTCCCTAACTCAATTAACCACATTGAAGAGTTCATAAATTGAAGATTAGTGATACCATCTCACTGATGGTATCACTGAGACTTGTGCTTCAGCAAGGAAATCACATTTTGGTTTCCATATTTGGAAGACAACAGAGACACCAGTGAGATTTGTCATGTTATGAATGACAGACTGGTTGGACAGGACAGAGGAAAGAAATACGGGCTAAGAGGAAGAAAAATTCCATCATTTTTAACAGTAAATTAACTTTGAATTCTGTTAAAGTTAAATACTTATGGAGCTATCATTAATTTTAGATTCCACTTTTCTGTTTTCTACCTAACCAAAAAGCTCTGCATAAATTTAAAAAAAAAAAAAAAGTGATCAAATCTTGCTTCTTTTAAATCCATACCAAGGAAGATTTCTCCAGCACTCACAGCCCCATTAAATCTTTCAGCTCACATTCTCTTGAGTTCTATCAAAACACAAGCTATGCAAACACATTGCTTTGATCCTCAGGGTACGCCATGATGGAACAACTAAATTCAGTAGTTTAAAACCTAGGTTTAAGTTAAACAAGAAGACTATTTGAGGTGTTGAATATAGAACTTGCCATCTTCCTTCTTCAACTGTATAGAGAATTTTTTATTCCTGCAATTTTTGATGAAAGCTTGTCATCACAGACAGAGTTATTTAACACAGGAACAAACAAATATAGTGCATTTCACTTCTAATGTCTTTTTCTTTCTGGAAATGAGTAGTTTCGGAGGAAGACCCTTATTTACAAAGCAGTGTCACATTATCTCCCTGATGACAGGCAAGCAAATATGAATCCCAACACTAGCACAGAGCCATGACAGCCTATCGAAGTACAGTGAGGTACACCAGACCTATTAGGATGCTACGTTTCAAAACAAGAAAAAACTATGGCACAAGAAGCATGTGGCCAAAGTAAAAACACTAGGAAACCAGTGTTGAAGCTAATATGACAAATACTCAGCCTGAAAATGTGCAGCTGACACTTTGATCACCAGCTTTTGAGTCCTGGAAATAAATTTATCTGTGCACAACAGAGTGGATGGGATGCAAGATGCAGAAGAAAAAGATGGGTCAGCTATCAGGAGCTGCTTAAGCAGCTTAAAGAGAGTCCCATCAGAACAGAGAAAACACATCGTGGCCTGATACAGTCCCACAACACCCAGAGTACACTTTGGGTTGAAAATGTTGTCTGTATGTGTGGCAAATTCACACATATATGTGCAATCTTCCTCCTATCCTCAGTTGTTACTCACTTTAAATAGCAGCTTTAGGAAAGTAACATCAAAGACAAAAACAACAAGTCAGAAATTAATTTTTATCATTTTCATTTGATAATTTTGCTATTTTGCCATTTTCTTCGCTCGAGTTTATTTTTCTGAATCGGTTTCTCAAAGCACTAGTAACACTGAAAGCACTCTAGTCCATGTCTAAGGTTTGCACTCTTCTACCTTTTTTTGCTAGAAGTTCTTGCAATGGAGCAGAAAGTTAACTGTGTTCAACTCTACAAACTCAGCTTCACCTATCAAACCCACCCTTTGCTGTAACACAGCGTGCCTCCTGGTCTGGTCTGTCAGTTTTCAACATTACTACAAAAATCAATAACCTGGTAGAAAGCCACAGTACAGTTTGCTTCTAAAAGCACTTAAAAATACAAGCTTTCAGCTTTTGGTGTGTGCAAGCTGAGGCTTCCTGTCTTTCTTGTGAGTTGACTCTACTCTGGAGGAAAGACAGGTTTAGTTCTACCGAACTTTCTATCCATGTCTATGCACTTCACAAGCTTCAGAACAGTATGTAAAATTAATTGCTTTGCTAAATCTGTCGAACAATGGATTAATATTTGTGTGTTAATTTTGAAAGTCAAGACAAGCAGTCTTAACAGAGATCCCCTTAGCAGTGCAAGAGAAAGTAGATTCATTTTTTTATGGCAATATTTAAATATTTCATTTGCTAAGTACACTGATGTTGCACAAAACACAACTACAATATCAAAATATGCAGCCAAGTTTACTTACAGGTAGAAAGAATCATGTCTGGTTATCTGTTTATATTAAAATGAAAATGCAAACCTCTCTTCATCAGTTGTGTCAGAAGAACAGCTCAAACTGAGCTCTTTGCTCTGATATGACGCACGGTAAACCACAAATATTGCTTGACCACGCCTACTTACCTTTTACTTGAAAAAAAAAATACCCAAACAAAGTAGAAGGAGAAAAAATGGTCTGCTTTCTAGTATCAAACATTTTATAGAAAAAAAAGTCATTAAACTCTTACCAGTAGGTCTAAGCATTTCTTTAAAAAAAAAGTAATAAAGCCACAGCAGATGTAAATCACAGAATGGTTTTGTTCAAATGGAGTTTTGACCCCAACATTTGACAGAATTCAGTTATAATAAAAATGGGAGGAAGGGCTGAAGTTGCCTAAGGGTGAGTGAGCTCATCCAAAAGAACAGATGGTACAGCATTTCAACCTGCCTTTGAAGACACCAGGAGAGTCAGCAACACAGCTGCCTCCAGAGGTGTTCTGATCCTTACTAAAATTAGCCACCTAAGGCTACATTCAACTAAAAAAATGAATTCATCTAGAAACTAGGTGCCTCAGAGTTCCTGATCCTAAGTATCAAGCCCAATACCAAGTAGGCAGAAATTATCTTCAGGTACTGAGAAAAGGCAGGTGAAAGGGTCAGATTCAAAGCACCCACCCCACTGAGACAACTGCTGCCAAAAGTTCACACAGTTAGGGTGTGTTTTATTACACAAATTAATGATAAATATTCAATTATTCCAAAGAAATAGGATTAAGGTTCATTGCGAGCAATTAATCTTCTAATTTTCCTAAGTTTCATTTGGGTTTTAAGGGAAACACTACTTACGACATGATGCATTGCTGAAAGAGTTAGGAACAATGTACTTTGAAGGATCCTAAGAGAAAGTGGGGTTCAAAGGAGCAGTTAGGGAAGGAAAGATGTGCTTGGCTTACCTTAAATGTTCCACATCGCTTTTTCCACTACTTCTTCTACTAGATAAAGTAGAAACCTAGATTTTGCCTTTTAACAATACCTGCTGTTGGTATTGATTGGAGAGTGGTTTTGGACTCACCAATTTGACAGGTTGGTTTGTGTGGTTGGAATAATCTTCTGAGGCTTTGCCATTAAGGATATAGGCATTTGAACCTTTTCTGGCAGCCTGTAGCTTTTCAATAGAATAGCATGAGAAAATGAAAGCACTTCTTCCAAGAAAGAGGAGGCTTCCTCCTTTTGAACATAAAAGCAAACATGAAGCAAAGCAGTGTGGGAATCTAAACATCTCTAAGATTGATTACTGAAATACTCCAGTGCAAGAATGATGGAATTTATTAAGCTGATTATGGTTACTCTTAATAATTTCACTGGAAATAAACTTCACCATACTTCTCTCTGACTACTTGCAAAAAAACCTTTTGGTGCAATCTATTTGCTATTATACATGGCACAACACAAGTAATAATAGAAAATGAAAACATTTAACAGAGCTACTTAGAAAGTGACTACAGTGAAACAGGAGTACAAATAGTCCTCATATGCACTGCTACAAAGTTAGGTTAACTGAAGTAGGCTTCAGTAAGACTGTGGAGATGTTAGCCTCTAGCAGAGAGTACAGGGCATGTAACTTCCAAGGAGAGTTCAGGTAGTGCTGAACATTTCATCATGGCCAAATTCATTTAAATATGTATTCACTCTACCATATATATATATAAAAAGAGAGAGAGAATGTGTATGTACACACACCAAAGTGTATATATCTATATATGTATATATCCATCTATATCTACATATACATATATAAACTACCATAATGCCATATTCACGTGAACATTTAGTTTGACTTATCATGCATTGACAGTAAATGATAGGCTACAAATTAGTTGGCTCCAAACAATAGTTAACATTCATTTTATTTACACACACGTGCAGTATGATATCTTCTGTTATGAACAGAAAGGTTAGATCACTGTATTTACAGACAACAGACAGAAACACAAGCCTTTCTCAAACACACTCGAGAATTTCTTTCATTTACAGCCCCCTGTATAGAATTGTGTGTTTAAGTGAAGGAAGGACAAATTTGTGCTTGAACATTTCAAGACAAAATCCTCCCACTTTAGATAAATAAATGCATTCAATTTCTATATTTACAGTACATACAGCATATAAATTACTTTATAATTAATCCAAAACATGGTGCTATGGTTCACTGACTGCCAGTTGTGCTGAATCTTGGACTTACTTTTCATTAGTAACATGAAGACTAAGCATGGGAGGTCTCTGGTAAACCAAGTTTACAGTGACTCCAGGCATACCATGGCTCATGAAGCAGAGCTTTTAGAGTGTTATGCTAAACTGAGCTGGTAACAACTTACTATGTGCAAATGAAAGAGGTGCATTTCATCTTCTTGATAAATGCCCATCAATCAAGAAAAATAATGTTTCTGGAGAATCTCTTGAAACATTTCAGTGTCAGTAAAAAGCCACTTATAGATACCTTCCATTTTTAAGCATGCAAATTACTACTAATGCTACTGCCCATATAAAGAGAAACCCAAAAACATGGACTGTATGTACACGAACCCAACCCACTAAATACAAACGAGTTTCCTGGCCTCTGGGCACATTTTCTCCCTCCATAAAGAGCTCAACTTTACAGCTATGCAATGCTGTCTTTTCAGAGAAAATACAGAGATTGCTAATATTGCTGAAGATACTGTGCTCATTTCCCAACATCATGGAAAACTCTCCTTGTTCTGGAGTGCATAAGATATTACAGGTTACCCACATTGTTTATTTAGCAGCACCCAACAGCTTACAGGATCAAGCACTTAAAAAGAAACTATAAAGCCACATATGTCTGAGAAGTGCCTTATTTTCTCTGCTGCTGTTGCCTTTTTTCAAAAAGCATCTTCACCCTCTGCAATGTCAATGATTGCATGAAGCAACTCTTCAAAAGTCGGGCGTTCCTCTGGTTTCTAAAAATAAAAAGCATGCACAGCTGTGATCAGAAATCAGTAAAGTTGCGTTGATTTTGATAAATTACTGGTCATATCATCGTTCTTTGGCGAGGAATTTAGCATTTCATTAGGTATGAAATGTAAAAATATTTCCTTGTCTGGATTTTGGGATGTGTCACTTAATCTCAGTAAGCAACACCTTTTCTTTATGCTTCGAAAAGGCATAAATAGGTGTTGCTGGACTACACTCTTTATATAATTCATTATTTTGCATAGTTTTACACCTTTTTTATTTTTCTTGCCCATTCCCACCCTTGCCCAACGAACTGCTCCAATCTTTCTTTATGCAAATTATTCATGCTCCTAAGAATTTTGGGTGTCATTTTCTGATGAATCTTTTATATCAACTTTATTTTCTGACCTCTGAAGTGAGAAATTATTTTTGTTACTAAATGCCTTCACATGCTTAATCTGACAGTTCATTTATTTCATAGAAATTTCTTCAATGTTCTGTCTTATCAGAGCTCTAGTTCAGTTGCACATGAATAGCTGAGTGACCTGGATGCACCCAGAACGCTGCTATAGAGAAGATAACTGCTGTTTCTAGATCGACCTTTATTTCAATTCAAATGGAAAAAAAAATTAAAAATATATATATATATAAAAAAATATATACCTCCTGCCAGCACATCATCATCATTTCATACATCTGCTTACAGGCCAGTTTGGGCCGATACAAGCGATGTCCTTGGCTAACCATTGTTACCACTTCATAGTTGGAGCTTTTTTCAAAGGGCATTTTTCCTTCCGTATATACTTCCCACATTAAAACACCTGGGGAAAAAGAAAAATAAAATAACTAACTTCTTAAACATATGTGTTTACTTTAGCCCTAGACTCAGGATTTCTGATAAAGAAATAGTTTGAGATCCATTTTCTAGACACTTTTTGCATGTGTCACCACTGAAAACATCTTATTCTAGCAGCATGAGTTTTAATGAATAACAGAACTAAATGTGTCCATGGAACTTTATCACTTATAAAACCATGGCAAATGGTTTCTCTGAGCTTCTCAGATGTCTGAATCCTTCCCAATAACAGGAGCTTTACTGCTATTGATAAAGTATAAAAAATACACTTTCTTTCCATGATGAACATCTTACCAAATGACCAGACATCTGACTTGCTGGAGAATCGGCTGTAATTAAAGACTTCTGGGGGGCACCATTTCACAGGAAATTTAGCCCCTGAAGAACTTGTGTATTGGTCATCAAGGACATACCTAAAAAAACACACGAAAAAACAAAACAGAAAACACCATAACAAAAAACAAAAAAGACAGATATGATATCCTCATGTCAGCCTCCAAACCTGCAAATTTTAATGTAGTTTTGGGTTGGAATATTAGAAGCTCATATTGCCACCTAATGGCCATGGGCGTTAGCATCACAAGACAAAAACAGCTGCCCTGGGGCAGTACTACGGCTTCAGCCACAACTCTGTTCATTTTTCATATTATCCCGGAGTCCTTTCTTGTGATTTATTGTCTATACAACACACGTCTAGGTCACCTGCAAGCTAAACGTCTCTATTATGAGAGCAAATGAGGGAAAAGCAGAAATTTCGTGTTCTGTTTTTCACCAGCCTGTCTGAGTTCAGTTGTCAGGGGACACAGAAGCTCAGCAGCACAGAGATGTGGCAAAAGTCAAACCACGGTGCTTTAACACCTTTCTTGGAAGAGCTGCTCCCACCACTGCCTCACCAACACATCACCCACGCAGGTGCTAACAAGGGCAGGAAATTAACCCCACTCCAGGTCTCAGCATCTCCCAGTCCTTCAGCTAGCACAACTCTGAACCATCTATCCCAAGAGAATCCCAAAGTCACTGAACAGCCTCTTTCTAACATCTGTTTACCAAAATACAGGTTAACTATTATCTCTGCAGCACCTCTCCGAAACACAAGCTCTGTCTTTTTTAAAATGAGTAAGGAAATCAACACAGAACAAGCAAGCATTAAAGGCACTAGGAAAGAAAAAGGCAAAACAAACTCCACCAAAGGCTGTTTCATGGAGAAGTCAAAAAAGATAATTTTTGTATGCAATTTTGCTTGGTCTGTGCTGCCTTTGGGCTAAGTACAAGGCTTAGGTGAATTTTTCCAAATCTCTGTAAATGCCTTTGCACACTCACACATACCTTGTCATTCCAAAATCCGAGACTTTGACCACTCCTGAGTCACTCACCAAACAGTTCCTGGCAGCCTGGAAGGGGAATGGTTAGAGCTGGATGAAAACTTGGAGTCTCTTGCAGACAAATTACAGCAATCTAATCAGGTCTTTGTATTCATGGCTTAGCAAGTTAAGCCATTTACTGAGTTCAGTGGTGTAATGTCATTATAAAAAGTACATGTGCATCTCCTCTTGATAGTATCATTTTCACAACTATACTATTGTGTAAAAGATCACCAGGAAAAATTATCATCTCAAGAGATTAATGTGTGGTGAAAATGGCACCAATACAGAAAGGAGATAGGCTATTATATCAGCACAAATTGCTACTATTTATAAAAATTTCAGAGAGATTTTATTCCATTTTCTTGGAAGAGAAAAATCTCTCATGATTTTCTGTACAGAGCAGTTTTAGAGACTTGACTAGACCATAAAGAGCCAACTTCATCCACTCAATTGTCTGCAAGAACAGAAGCAGCTGTAAACAAAGAGGCCATTTCAAAAAGGAATAGGTACATTCAAAAATAAAAATTTCAAAGAGGAGTGTATAGCCTAATGGGATGTTACCAGGTCTCTGTGGATAAAGCTGTTTCTCTCCAGGTACTCCATTCCCTCACATACATCTTGGCACATAGTAAGCAGAGTGTCTTTACTCAAAACTCCCCGTTTTTGTCTCAGGTAATTGAGAAGGCAGCCATGCTCCATGAACTCTGTCACGATGTAAATGGGCCTCTGTTGTGTGCACACACCATACAGCTGAACTAGTTTAGGATGTGTTAGCTTCCTGAAAAGATTGAGATCATATTGTTATTACTTCCTACATGCAGTGCTGGTTCTCCAGAACTGCAGAAATACCACCTCCCCCAGTGTTTATTTATAATCAGTATACAGCATCGGAGGCCTAGGACTGGAAATCAAAGTGCCAAGCACACAACTCACATCATAACTTTAGCTTCTTCAATGAAGTCCTCTTCATACATGGCACCTTCCCGAATTGCCTTGATGGCCACTTTGTACTGTGCCCTCCACTTGCCGAGGCGCACCACGCCGAACAGACCGCTGCCCAGCTCTCTCATGAATGTCAGTTCTGAGGGATTAATCTCCCATTTCTCTATTAAAAAAATCACATTAACAAACAGTTAAGGAACCTACTGAGCTGGTAGAGGATAAGGAAGAAGAAAGAGAAACTGGACTAGTAGCAAATTAAGGAATTTAGGTAGAAAATGTTTGAGAATTAACTGGAAAACTGAACATTTCTATACATCACAAAACAAACTTTTAGGTAGATGTGACCTTTAACTCCTGACTACTCCTGCAACTCTTGACTAACATAGAAGTCAAAATTCAAAGTATCCTGAGGCCAGTAATTACATACTGATACTATCAGATTTGATTTCAACAAAATGCCACCACACAGTTGTGCCAACGCATAGAAGTTGCTCACATCACCATGCTTGAAAAATGGCTATTCCAAATTTATATTTTAAAACAGTAACCCCTCAACAAAGATCAAAGGGTGAAGTTTGAGTCAGAAGTCTGGAGACTAATGAAGGAACCAAAGCACAGCCCTCTAATAAGGCATAGCTCAAGGTATCCATGGCAGAAAGCATGGAGGAAAAGACCAAATTCCCCTGGAGCACCAGTGGCATGTGGTGCCCCTGCATGCTGATACTCTGTGCAAGGGCCTCAAAAGTACAGCTTGGACCAGCCTAAGTTCATATAGCCAATCAGAGCACAGAATCAGATCTTTCCAAAACTTTTAGAAAGTACTGTAGCATCTTAGCATACATAAAATCATTAGAATATGTGTAGATGTACATAACAGGCAATCACCATAGCTGAATCCTGCTGTTGTCGGTGCTGTCGTCCTCTTTGGGGTCACTGGGTAACGCAGCCTGGTAACGAGACCTGAGGTTCAATGACAATTCAAGAGACACAGTTTACTTCTGAAACAGCACCAGGCAGCAACTCAGCCTCTTATTCTTAATTGGAATCTGCAGTGAACATGTAGAAAAATCAGTTATAATAAATGAAAAACGAAAGTATGTTTTCGGGATGTATTTTCCAAAATGTCATCAGGAAATGCTGGGCCATCTGAGTTTGATGTAAAGATCTGGAAATTGTAGCTCATAGGTGAGATTTATGCACAGACCAGACTTGGAAAAAAGAAGTATTAGCATGCCTTGAACCCAATTCCTATACTCTCCCCATTCCATCATACAGGGGGCAGAGACCAGCATCAGCCATCAGCTATGGATCTGGAGTAGGGATTTTCTAAACAACAGATTATTGTTCTCCTCAGCTGTTTGCTGTATGGGAAGGCTAGATTATTTCCAGTGGCAGTGACCAACAGGTAAAAAGGTAGGGCCTGGAGAGTGTTCTGGGGAAGTACCATCCCTATCCATCTAGTGTGGGTTACAGGCAGCTGATAGAAGCACTGTGTGGAGCTAAAGGAACAATTTTTCCTGACTTGATACAACTATTCTTCTGTTACTATGGGGCAGTAACATTTTATACATCATATATATATATATATATATACACATATATACACATACATACATACACACAAAACCTATCAAATTACTGTCTACATTGAAATAATGTGAAACTGCAGTGTTAAATGTGAAACTGCAGTGTTTCACGACTTCCCTGAAAAGGAAGGGTCCACAAAACCCCCCAAAATGTCATTAAAACAAAAAAATGTCTCCAGCTCCTTTTCAAATCAACTTTAAGTGATAGAAAGAATCCAATCCATCTACCTGCTGCATTATGGCTGTGATATTCAATTATTTCTGGAATGGAGTTAAAGAGATGTTTTTCTGCGAGGTAGTACTGTTTTGGTGACGTCACTGTTTCTTTTATGTGATAGTGTCTTATTCCCGATGAACCTTCCCTGGAAAAAAATAACAACAATGACAAATAGTAATAATATAATGTTATTTGTTGTGAATTTTTTAAGAGGAGCACATTGACAAGGAAAAGTAAACTGAAAGGGCCAGGACAGGTGCTCAGTACCACATGCTTTAGGAACAGCTTGAATATCAAATACCCTAAGCACTGGTGACTTGCCTTCACCTCAGTGCTCAAACCAAGTTGAAGATTAACCCAGAAAAGGTTAATTTTCAGCCCAGTGAGCTCCCCAGTACAGCTCACACACGCAGACACAAATTCAGGCTGGCAGGAGAGAAGAAACCAAATGGGGTGGGAGAGCAAAACCTCCTCCTTTGGGTGGGGTTTAAGGTCTACACTGGATTAAACCAAATGGGAGCTAACCATGGAGTTGAGAAGTTCATTTTAGTCACCCGTCTTTTCTGTCACAGCAGCCGTTGTTTCTTTACTGGGCCTTCTCCTGGCTTTCCCCCAGCCAATGAATTTGGATACAGATACAAACAGATTCAGACAAGACAAGGTTTGCAGGGAAGCCACAGAAACTCACCCTCCAAATTTTGTGTAAAGGGAAACAGTATACAGGCCAGGCTGACTCGAGTCTCTCACCACAAAACCACCTTCTTTATCCTAAAACACAAGCACATTGACAGTTTTGAGCAACTGGTTTTAAGCCACATGATTCTTTCACTTGTTTCCAGGGTATGCACTTGCCAAAATAAGCCTCTGCTTTAATTAAAGAAGCTATTTAAAGTGAATTTCACAGTAGATACTGCAAGGCTGATGTGCTCACCTCATTTCTGAGGAGCTGCTCTGCCTTGCTTCTGTTCAGGTTTCGGCTGTACCACCTGCAACACAACATCAGTAAATAAAACTGCCCCAAGGTGCATGATTTACCTAAAATGCCTTAAGCAAAGTATTATGAAGCTAGAGATTAAATAATTTTACGATAAATGAAGATCAAGAATTGAACCTTTGATAACATGCAAAAATCAGTCTCTACTACTGTGCAGTCATCCCATAAAAAACGCCCTGAAACGAATCCAGGGAGATCCCACAAAAGCCCATAAAACTCAGGGAACTGATGTAAGTTTTAGGAAAAAACACTTGTCAAACACGTCCAGGCTGATGTCAGTAGTTGCTGTGAAGAGCAGCCCAAGGGGAAGGCTGGCAGCCCTGGGGAAGCAGCTGCCTGCACACCTGCCAAACCACCCGTGGAGCTGGCTGTCAGACTGCTCTGTCATTCAGGATCTCCACACTTCTGGGCTCCCAGGGAGGACCCACCTAGCAAAGGGGAGGCTGAAACTGTGAATTAAGGGTCATGGCTGCCCACCTCTAAGCTCTGTGCTGCAGGGGCAGGTTAAACCAGCTACAGAAGCACTGGCATGTCAGCCAGTCACAGAGAATAATAAAAAAAGGAAAACCAGGCAGTTTGCAAATGGTGTGGTGCAGTTGTTTTGAGCTACGTGGTTATTTCAGTAACCAAGCAGGGAAGTGGCACAGCAGCCTCTAATCAGATTTTATCTGTTCTGGAGATAGTGGTTTCTTGCAGTTGGTACATGACCTGGAGTAATGCTCCCTGGACTGTGCAGAGACTCAGAATTTCGGCCCCAAGGTGGTAAAAGCACAAAGTGGCTGGACCAGATAAGGCAGTCCAGTTCCTTCCTTCCCTTTCTGCCAGCTCTGCAGCCCAGCCCAGAGCTAAGCAGAGCTCCTGGTGAGAGTTTCTAAGATGAGAAAGCAACAAAGAATTCCCTCTAGTCAAGCTAAGGGCAAAATCCCAGATGAAATTCTGCCTTCTGTCAAAACATGGCACGTAGGAGCCATATATAGACAAGAGTAAAGTTTTGGAGTTTTGAAAGCATTGAAAATTGGCTGGTTTTTTAAAAATTATTTATTATTTAGCTTGAAAATTTGCTTTATTTATTATTTTCTTACAGCTCCATTTTATCTAAAAGTCATGAAGTATGTCCTAAATTCTCAGGCATAACAGTTTATTACTATAATGATGTTTGAGTATCAAGAACAGGTTTGGAGACTATCATGTTAAATTTTACCCTGATGTTCTTAAATAAGTACTCCCTAATTAAACATCAACTGGAAAAAGCATTAAAAAAAAAAAAGCTAGACATTTATAGCTGTTACGTTACATGCATACATTGAAACCTGAAATGCATCAAATTACATATTTTCTTGAAAACTAGAGCTTCCAAAATATCCAATCTTTTATGTTTATTTGGAGTGATTTCCACTGTTTTCTCCTGTACTGCTACAAACTTTGGACATACATGTCACTTTACTATTAAAACAACATTTAGCACACTTAAAATGGGTAAATTTCCTTCAGAGTTTCCCTTAACCAGAGAATTAAGAGGAGGTTTTTTTTCCTTTAACCATGATAGCCTAAATACTACATGCCTGATGGCTATCTTGATGACTTGACCCTACATTATAAATCCCAACATAATCAATGAGGAAAATCTGAAAAAATATATGCCTGTTTTGGTTGTTTAAATTTAACCTCTAGGTGCTACTGTATGTGAACAGCTCCTTTCAAAATGCTAAAAACACACTGTCCTTCTTTAAGCATAGGTTTCATTTTATGATATTCCAAATTTTAATTCAAGCATTCACTTACTCATATTGATCAAGGTTGTTGGACTTCTTTCCTGTTACATAGTTGCTTGGAATATATCCTTGTTTTCTAAAAAAATATAGAATATGTAATCTGAGTGAAAACATGTAAAATTGCATGCCTAGAAGACAGTTGTTCCATTCTGCTAATTACCAGAGGTCTCTCAATGTAATTTATTAATTACTGACCCACCCACTCTACTACTGATTATTCAGAAACTAATTTTGCACACCAGCATTTCCTTTCAGCATTCAGCTTTAACTTTCAGTGTCCCTAGAAAAGTGTCATGGGCAGCAGAAGTGTCCAAGAAAAGCAGCAGAAGGGGTGAGGGAGAGTGAGTAACCCTCTGCTGCTCTGTCATTCTTCTGCACTCAGAAGTCCCAGTCATTCATGGGAAATATGTGTGGAGCCTGACACAGCCTGATAACTCACAATTACCCATAACATATGGCAACAGGAACCTGATAAATATTGAAATATGAAAACTTTCATCTTTGAAACCGCAGGGAAAATTCTAATACAGGGAATGTGAAGTTCTAGTCATTACAGCATCTCACTGCAATTCTCTCTCAACTTATTCAAAGATTGTCCCTAACGATCCAGCTATTAAATAAAATTATGATTATTCAAGTCTGGAAGTTGGAGCCTGCAGAGCTAAATGCTAACCATATTGCTCCCTAATGAGATGTTCCCCAGGGAAGTGGGAATACTTTACCAGTCTAGTGAGGTTTTAAAGGATGGCTGGTGCTTTAATTGGGGAGCTATGAAACTGTAAAGTAAACATAATTGGAAAGGCTCCCAGTTCTGCAACTGTCTTTGCACTTGGGTCCCACAATCTATCTATCGAGTACTGCACTTTTAAAAATTGGTTTTTGCATGAGAATATATGGATGAGATTTCAGACCCTGGGCCTAATGTAGGGTCTAATGCAGTTATTTATTGACACATAGTCAATATGAACTTCTACAATATGAGAATAGACTTATGAACTTTATAACAAAAAAATAAGGAACCAATTTTTACCCGTATTTGTCTCTCGCCTTCCACCAATGAATGTCGTTCTTCTCAATCACTGTATATTCTTCACCTTTCTCTAATCTTAAATCATGGTGTTCTGTAGGTTCAAAGTCATACATTGCTACCACTATCTCCTCCTCTTCATTCCCATTTTCTTCAACTGGAGGAACAGGTGGTGGAGGCCTTCGCTGAAAACAACACGTGATTAAATTATCATTCCACACTGCTCCATCTTTCCGCCCCATTCACCCTTCCCATCACACCGGTGCATCCTGGAAGCAAAAGCTGGCCTAGTCCTGTGGTGGCCTGGGGGGCAGCTGGGGTCTGTGGCAGCAAACCACACAGGTGCCACCCCTGGGGCTGGTTTGTGCTGCAGCCCTGCAGCTGCCAGTAAAGAGCAAAGCTGGCTGACATTTGCTTTTTGCCCACATCTTCCACCAGCAGTACAGATACAGCTAACAGATGCAGCTAAATTTCACTGGGATTTTTTTCACCCTGAAGTAGAGCATGATGCCCATTGAGGCATACAGAAATAGACCTCTGCTCCAGGATACAGCAAGTATTTTGAGAAATGTAAGGACTTTTTCAAAAAGCAGTAATTATCTATTCAATATTTTAAAGACTCTACCTACCGCACTTTTTTCTGGCATCGAAGAGGACAATCTCATTACATCTAGAAACAAAGCACAGGAGAGGATTTATGCCTATTCATTTAGCTATAAATTTTAAAACTAAACAAAAGGTTTAAATTTCAGATTACGCTTGAATATCTTGACAAGCATTCAGTATGGCTTAGAAATTCAGAAAGCAACAACTCCAATTAAGCTATAGGAAAAATTATCAAATATTCTTGCAAAAACATCCTAAATCAACCAGCAGGTTACATTGACCGCAGATTTGGCAACATCTATGCCACACCAGAGCATGCCACAGAGAGCTCTGAACCAGCCCTCAGATGCAAAAATTTATGAGAAATGAAAAAGGGATAGAGATTAAAAAGGCATAAGAAAACGAAGCAGTGTTCTTGTCAGCATGATGATCTAAAAGTCTCTTAGTATTAACATCTGCCCTTTTAAAAAACATAAGCCCCTGATCCCTGCCTTGCTAAATAATGCATAATAGTTGTATATATTTTCTTATTACATCTCTCAGATCCAAAATTATTTTTCTCTTGCACTGCTTTTTTCACACATTTAAAAGGTTCAGCTATAGGCCATGCTTTTCATTTTGCTGTGTCAGATCAGTCATGAGCCCCTGTTTATTCTGCAAGTCTTCTAATGCAACTAAATCCCCAGGTTCCCCTGACTGCCTGTGCAGACGTAAAAAATCATTGGGTGCCACAGATTTAACTGGGAGATAAGTTATTTATTAACTTAACATTTCTTTCCCTACTACAGACTTTTCCTTAAACCAAGGACTGAATAATTACTAGTTCCTTTGCTGGACAATATTGCAGTGCCACAGCAGTGCACTCTACAGCATCCACTGCTGAATCAGCAGAACCTGCAGTCTGGATGCTGGAAGAAGTCACAGCTCATCCAGGTTCAGCACAGGGACATTTACAAACCTCTGAGGAAATTCAGTCCAGTGTCTGTAAATATATTAAACCTCCTTGTATTATTTTTAGCTTGGTGTAGGAACACTGAATGTAATGCAGTTGTTATTCTTTCACATGGATATGAAGAGGTTTTAATAAATAACTGAAGAGCTGGCAAGATTTGTTGCTGAATCTTTTTCACCGTAAGGTTTTATCCTCAGTCACTTGGTCAAATAAGTTTCAAATGGGAGAAAAAAACAAATTAAATTCAGCAATTTCAATAATTCAGATTTCTCTAAACATTTTTTGCAAGGATATTTTGCTGGTTTTTCTATTTTTTACAGAATGCTTGGTAATTAATTTTGACTTACTTTAGGCACAGTACCAATGATTGACTCTGCCCTATAAATTTGCCTAATACCCAGGGCATTCAGGTGTGATGACAGAATCATATAAAAAAGCAGAAAAATATGCCAGAACTTCATAAGAAAACATATGTACTTACTGTTTTCAAAAAGACTATATTTTTCACAGCCAGGTGCTAATTTTTCTGTCTGTCTGCAGCATTGATAAATTCCCTCTGTCCAGAATTTAGGATGGTATTTTACCATTATATTGCTGTTGTTCTTAATTTCTACAAGAAGAAAAAGAGCATACATTGAAAGATACAAAAAAAAGTCTGCAAGAGGGTAATTTTTAATACATATTACAATATCTTTGACATGAGGCATAATCTTTGCTTGCCCTTACTTTAGCACGACTTCTCTTCTTGCAAGTTAACATGGAGGTGATACAACAATCATAGAGGATATATTTAAGGTAATAACTTTATTCCAGAAGGGCATACCATACTCCCCCCCTACACCAACCATCCTAGCAGGGGCTTGGTGCAGCAATGAAGGGAGACCCTGCACCACTGGAATCAGTCAGGCAGCTGTGTAGGCTTCGGGAGCTCTGCCTCCTCCTTTGTTGCTGTTGCAAGTGACCCAAATTCATCTACAAACAGTGTTCTGGAGTGAAAGACAGCTGGTATCTATTCTGTGGCACAATTCATCATTTTGGCCTGGAAGGCTCCTTACCCCATGCTATGGGCTTGCTGAGTTTCAGAGGGCACTCCTTGCCCTCTGATCCCCAGCCCAGAAGTAATGTATTACTTTACAGACCACCTGTAATTAATGTGAGCATCTGATGGTGAGAGAGGGGATTAAGAAGCTAATAAAAAAACCCCTTTACTTACTGTGAAAGCAACTATCTGATCACATTTCAGCAAAGATACCTCCTATCATTTTACATCAGCTTAAGGCCCACAAAGTTGTCTAGCTACATCCAAACAAAACTTTTCAGTGATGCCATCAACTAGCTTGGACAAACTTTTTAACTCATTGTGCAATAGCAGAGTCAAATTCTGACTGCAGCTGCACTTCACAAAATCAAACTAGTTGAGTCTGAGTATTTGAGGCTCTCAGTACCTGTTACCACACCCTGTGTATGCAAGCGATGAGCTGGCCCAATAAAAAATTAAAATTGGTAGATATAAGCAGCAGAAACTCTGCCATTTCATTTTTGTGATTTGTTCTGGGAAGGAATAGAAAGAACAAGAGATAAAAACTTGGCTTGAGATAAAAACAATTTAATAACCAAAAGAGAGGAAAAAAAGAATCCAGAAGTAATGTAAAGTAAATCACTCACTATCCCCCACAAGCAGATCAATGCCCAGCAGCCCCTGTGCAGCAGCCAATAGGGAAGGAAAAAACCTTAATCCCTGTCTTCCTCTACCCCAGTTTTTATTGCTGAGCACAAGTTTATACGGAATATCCCTTTGGTCAGTCCAGGCCTGCTGTCCTGGCTGTGTCACCTCCCAGCCTCTTGTCCACCCCCAATCTGTGGGAGCAGAGGAGGAAAAAGGCAAATTCTCCATGCTGTGCAAGCACTGCTCAGCAGCAGCTACAACACTGGTATGTTTCTAACACTGTTTTGGCCACAAATCCAAAACACAGCACCAAGTTAACTCCAATCCATGCAGACAGCTCAAGCAAAGGCAACTGCTAGAGACAGAATTTAGAGGTTAAGAGTTTAAGTATAAGCAATTCCTATTACCTTCTTTCAGGTTCCTCACCCACTGATCCCGGCTTTGTGCACTCGGTGCGAAAATATAAAGCGTATTAGCATCATATACAACCTGGAGGGGAGAAAAGAAATAATCAAAATACATTCACCTCATAATGTTAATTCATTTCTTCCTAAAGAAACAGAACAAGACAAATGACTGTTACATTTGGCAAAATTAGGGTATTTGGGCACAAAATGCAGAAATTGGGAAAGGTTATTAGGGTGTGTTATTCAGATATGATGTTTTCAGGAGAATTAGGAAGAATTTTGTAATGGTATATTATCTTGTCAGCATTCCTTAAAATGCTTGCTTCACACTTTGCTTTGTTAATTCTTCACCGTGTTTTTTCTAAAAACAGTTCAATTTAATGACTGAAAGCTACTTTGTAATCAGACATTCTCCCATCTGATTCACTATTGCCCTGGAGTGATTCTTTTTTATTTCCCAATACACTGCTTGTATTGGCAGAAAAAAAATATTGCTCTGGGAAAAGTGGATCAGTCACTGCTGCCCCTCTCCAGCAGTGGAATTCCTCCTCACTCCAACGACTCCCTCTATAGTAAGGAGACACGGCATCCAACTCCCACATTTTACTTTTTCCCCCTCTAAGCACTTTGTTTTCTGTTTTCATTTCCATTCAATTCACAATGAAACAAGAAAAAGAAAAACAAGAAAGTTTTATTTTGATTTTCTTATTCCTATATAATTTCATGGTAATTAGACTCAATTTAATGTGAAAGAATGAAGAGAGGGAAATTGGGCTTCCAGCTCACTTGTTCCTGCAGAAGACTAGGGCAGGGCAGTTTCCAGTCAAAATTCAAGCTGAGAGGGTGAGGAAAAGAAAACAACCAAGTGTATGTGGCCCAACTCCCAAGGGAAAGGACTGCAAGGGCAGCAGAACTTGCAGGGGATGTGTTTTAACCACTGATCCTGAATTACCTCCTACCAGCCCAAAAGAGACAGGGAATGGGCTCATTATTTGAATTGACAGTAATGTTAAGGTGGTTATGTCCAAATGACTTGGTGTTGTTGAAAAGAGGACTGAAAGAGCACTGTAAATTATGTATTTTGTATTTAAAATACATACCTGAAAAGGATATTTATTTTGACATGGAATAATACCATCACTTTTTACAACTTCTACACATTTAATCCTTGAAATATCCACAGATCCTTTTCTGTATTTGGCCTGGAAGAGAAACAAACAAACAAACAAAAAAAAAAACTTGTAAAAAGATAACCAATTAATCTAATTATCTTTTTTTCAGCAGAGACATCTTGATTTCTTTCCCACTTATAATAGTGATTTCACTTTATGTGACTTTAACTGGAGAAGTTGGCTGAAAACCAAGGGTATAAAGATCTGCACTTGTGAAAATGCACTGAATACAGTAAATTTGCTTAGCGAAAAGTACCAATTCTTTATATAGAAAGTTTCCAAACAGATGTTATTGTAGGTTTAATATACTCTTCTTTACAAAAAATAACTTGAGAAAAAAGAAGTGCTTCCCCCTTGCTGAGTTTAAGTTATGATTAAAACTGGTATCATTTCATCTGCTTCCTTGTTCTGTTGCTGAAGTGCTCCCACCATTTGGAGGCTTCTGCTGTGTTCCACTAAGGTTCCAGAGAAATTTGGATGCTACACAGGCAACACAATTCCCTGATGAGACAGAAAGGAGAAGACACAGGTGCAACCCCGGACCAAAGTGGGGTCAGTATTGAATGAACTTCTTTGAACAAGGCTAGCAGAAGCCCAGAGAAGCAAAGTCAAAAGCACAGACTAAATCTGAGAAGGTTAGCCACCTACACTGATAATTATGAGCATTTTAAAGAAGGCACAGATGCTCAGCAGGTGCTGCACAATGCATGGAATGACGGTGTAGTTCAACACTCTGGAAAGGCAGCCCCTTGGAGGAACAGCTGATAATGAGAGGCAGCTGTACTGGGCTTTAGTCTACACTGAAATCCACAGAAACACTGTATAGTGCCACCTCTCACTTTTGGGAGAACCAAACCTCTAATAGGACTGGAAGCTTCTACTGGAATCTGGAACAAAACAAAAGCAGTAGCAGCTCATGGCTGGTACTGAATTTATACACATCAAAAAAAACCTGATTTGCCAAGCATATCCAGAACATCCAGTCCAGAGTACATCTTACAAAAGACTGACACTGTTCCCACAATGTGGAAGTAATTAGCAATTACTGAATTCTTTGAGATATGCCAATCCTTACTCAGCTCCTCTGTTGGGGATGGAAATTTCAGCCCAAATAGCAGAAGTCTGGTACAATCACAAGCAACTGAAAACACAGTCTTGTAAACAGAAGCAAAGAACAACTTCAAATACAGCAGTTATGATTCCAGCACCCTAGAAACACTACAGTTAATTACTCATTAAGTTCCATCAGCATTTAAAATGCATCTAGCACTCTGAGTCTTACGTAGATTAGTGCAGAGAAAATATGCATAAAGAATTAAGTACATCATAGTCAGCATCAGGAAGAATGACAAGGGATAAGTTCAGATAAAGCTGCAACTGCTATTTGTTACCAGAAAAACCAACACACACAAAAGATGTAGGTTTTTTAAGGGGAATGTATGGGGGAATTAGGCACTTTAATCGACCATAAAGAAAAAACTAAATCATAAACATTACCATGAGTTGTACTACAAAGATTTACCAAGTAATGCTGAAAAATAATTTCGTACTAAGCATGCAACCCTGGATTTTTTTACCAAAGGATCATTTTAAGTTTTCTGTTTATTTTATGTCGGTCACTTTCAAACTCAGGATATTCTACGGTATCCCCTTACGTAAACATTGACTCCCTAAACTAAAACATACATTAATACAAAAGCCAAAAGTTGTTACTGAAATCTACACCACTTGGCAGAGCAGGCAGTATTGCCTCTCCCTCTCCTTGTCACCATGTGGCTGACCTGGCAGTTTCAGGGCTGCCAGATTAGCCAAGGCAGAACAGCAGGGTCCAAACGAGATCAGCCTTTTCAGGAACCCCAGAATTCAACACCCTCCATAACTGTGCTGAAGAGACCGCTCCACATGTCTTTCTTGCACAGCAACAGGCAAAGAAGAAACATTTACTACTCCTGTAACTTACCTACTCTGCTTTCTGTGTCCAGAGGGGTACTCATACTGCTTGGATCCCACCTGCTGGTTAACTGAGGTTGCAGGACAGACAGACAATACACATTGGAGGGGGTTTTTGTATCCAGAATCACAGAAATCCTTTAGAGGAACACTCTACTATTTTATCTGAATCACCCTCTTCCTGGGCTCAGAGATTTTCATGCCAATTCTGGCATTCAGTGAGCTCACTCAAGAGGACACTGACAGGAGGACAAAGGACAGGAATCTAACTAGATAACCATCTAATATTTGGGGGAAAAACAAAAAGGAAATCCCCTGATGTACATCATTCTAGTAATTGCATTTCCTAAGTCATACCTTTGTATGCTTTCTTGATTTAGGGTGGCTCAATTTGCTTCATCACAAGATGCTAAATTAAGCTAACACAAAGCTGATCCACCTTGCAAGGCAATCCACCTTATTAAACCTAATGTCAGGGAAGATTCTTCTGGTTTTGCATATTCTATAGATTAAAAAAAAAACAAAACTTGCATATGTGAAATTAAAATCAAACCTACTGCTCAAGACATTTTTCCGATCCCATCAGAAGCAACAGTTACTAATGCCACGTGTGCAGCTCTGCTTTAGCTGACCATTACTCATTAATAAACTATGGCATGCAGAAGCAGGAAAGAATGACTCAATAAAAATGCTAGACACCACTGCAATTCCCCCCTCCTCCCTAATTAAATTATTTCCCCTTGTAACGATAGGACATCTTGCATACCATAACCGTGTTGCATTTACTCTACAAGCAAATGGGTTCTAT
This sequence comes from Irena cyanogastra, assembly GCA_013397155.1. Taxonomy (NCBI): domain Eukaryota; kingdom Metazoa; phylum Chordata; class Aves; order Passeriformes; family Irenidae; genus Irena; species Irena cyanogastra. Next base: position 692,913 of record VWZV01015934.1, on the reverse strand, counting down.
GGGCTCTACACCCAGCCATACAGCAGACACAAAATGCAGAATCAAGGCAGAGCTCAAGCCCTGAAGCAGTTGGGAACCAGAGATGCACACATGAGCCAGCCCTGAGAAATTCAACCATAACCACTCTTTCCAACAAGTGACCTCTGCTACAGAGAGACAAAATTAGTACAACGGCTAATCCTGCAATGCTGAAGTGCAGAAAGCAGAGGGACATTTTTAAAGATTCTTTTTTTGAGGTGGAAGGTGGCCAACCGAGTAGAAAAAAGTTAGATTTATTGTAGAAGTAGCAGTATTTTACCAGAACATTCACGCATGCTCTCTGAATGGGATACAAGTATTCACGGAGGATTTGGAAGAATCACAGGTCAGTGAAACAAAAGGACCTATCAAACCTGGTCTACTCCTTTACTAAAGATAGATATATGCCTCTAGAGGGAGGCCTATAGAAGCAAATATGGTTAGAACAGTAATAAAGGTATAAAAATACTAAATCCCAATAAGAAAAACAAATAGGTAAAATATGTACTTCAAAGTCACAATAAAGATTGGGGTTTTGGTGTGGGTTTTCTTTTTTAATGTAGCTTCTTGCTGAAAATAACAAAAGGGAAGTGACTATACAGAAACTATTATACAAAGCTTTTCAAAATGCCATATATATTTCATATTTATCTATGTTTAAAAATATTGATTTACAGTTTTAGAAGTCCTGCTCCTCCCTCACAATGGGTATGACCAAGACTTAATTCCATACAATCCAAAAAGAATAAGCTATTCCTCTTTATTTTAGCATATTAAACAGTAATATGAAGAAGTCACAACACTAGCCCTATGTTCTCAGATACAGAACAAATACAGGATTATGCACTTCCTTAAAAAAAAAATCTTTAAGAATACAGTAAGACAAGTGTTAGATAAGTGTACAATCAAACAGCTGATCCTCTGTACATTTGGAATTATTCCTCTGCTAAACACAGAAGCTTTACAGCTTCAGAAGCCCATACCCACACTATCAGATGAAAGCATTTCTTCAGTGCATTTCCTCTTTGCTGATGAACACATTGCGCTGTTTACCCTCACAGAAGTATGCGTGTATGTGGGGGTGTTGAACAACACAAAGGACATGAAATTTGGGGAAAAAAAAGCCTCAATTAAAACATGCATAAGTCAGCCCAGCTTGCAAGAAATATCTAGATTTTTGTCTCCCCTGTGCTCTCTCTTTCTCTCTTTCCTTGATGTACATATTATTTCTTTCTTCCATGCTTAGCCCCATATAGGAAGTCCTGAGGTCATCAGCATGTGACCCCTGGAGCTTGTGTTCTCTCAAGTGTAGCACATCACAGCACTACTTTTATCTCCTTTTATGGAGCGGCTCTTCAACTTTGCAAAACCACGGAAAGCCTGGCTAAGCCAACACTGCCTACAGACAGCTGCTCTGATAGAATACACTCCAGAGCCAAACGTACGGGTATTTTCATTCTTGGGTTCTTTGCAGAGAGGGAGGTTGGGCTTTTGGGGTTTGATTCTTTTAATAGTATTGCCATTTATTAATAAGAAGCTCTGACTGGATATTGCTGCAGTTCCCTCTTGAGGCAAGCAATTACAGATTATGCAAATATGATTACTGTAGCTAGGTGTTAGGTGGCCACTTTTTCTATTCCTATATTTTCCAGTGTGTCAAATACATTGAAGAATGTATTTCTCCTTTCAATTTTTTTTTAATTATTAAGAAAAGGAAGTATCAAGTATTTGTATTTACCTTTCGAAAGTGGCTGGAATTGATATGAAAAGTGAAAGGTGATTACTATTCTGATCTAGTCTGACCTGATTCAATATCTGACTGCTAGGAAGAATTTAAAGGGGGAAAAATTACAAATATAATTAAGAAGAAGAAAGTTTTAAACCCTGACTTGCAGATTAAGAAACTGAAAATCCATTATCATGGCCTGGCTGCTCAGCAGATATCAATGTCCAGCACTGGAGAGACTGAAAAGCACAAAAATAAATTCTCTGTCATAGCACTGACCTAACCATGACTACAGTGCATTATCAGTTACTTACTCTTCTGCAATGGAGAGGCAGCCAGTAAAACGTGCACAACTGCAGGTATGATACACTGCTGCAACCTCATAAAAGTAAAGGACACATGATAAATCAGCCAGGTCTCCATCCATATCAGGCCTTAAATAACCTACAACCCTTCAACTGTCAAAATAACTGCTATGCCTCTTCAGGTTCTTTCAGACAAGTCTTCTCTTCTTGGCTTTTTGTGAAGTCCACACACACAGAGGTCTCAGTCTGCCCAGCCCAGCTGTAGCATTTCTGCCCTGTTTTCTCCCTGCTCAGGACCTGGCTGCTGGGTGATGACACCTTGCCCTCAGCCCCAGCTCAGCCTCCATGCAGTCTGAGCACTAGACTTGGACACCCTGAGCCCAACAGAGAGGAGAGCCCAAGTTTAGGCATCACAGACAAGTGACCAGAGCCCAGAACAAGACTCAAGAGGTCACTCAGCCAAGGCATGTGCTGCTTTAGCTACTTTCTCAAGGTTCAGATGATGGACCCCACAACCACAGGCCCCAGGTCCTGTTGGGGACAGCCTGACACTTGGCTACTTATTGCCATCTGTATCTGAACATTTCATCATTCCTGCCTTTTTCACTTGTCCACGCTGAACTGCATTCTACAAAATTAAAAAAGGCAAACAATTAAACCCACCACACACCTAATCCAAATACACCACATAGATTTCTAGACTTTTTTTTCAAAATACTTGCAGCCCCTTCAAGTTTTATTTCACCTGAGAACTCAACTCAAGCTTCTATTCCAATAACAGTATCAGTAGTGAAAATACTAAAATGCAGAATAGGACGTTCCATTCCAGACAGGCTCTCAATCTGAAAACAAGGCACCAATGCCTATTCAACACAGTATCAGCTTCCCATGTGTTCTGCAATCAGATTTACAAGAAGTTTATATAGGTAATTTCTAATGCTGACATATGAAAATGTCTCATTCACCAGGGTCAAAAAACCCTTACTGGGATGAAAACACAGGATATCTGCTGCTCTCTGCTATCCACAAGACTTGTTACCTCATAGCAGACAAAGCATAGATAGTCTGAGATTATTTTGTTTTGTTTCTTTGTTGGCTGATGTGCAATTTCTGCATCTTCCAGGTACCTTCAACAAGCTTGGTTTTTCTTGCATTTTTCTCTAAAATATCTTCGTAGATTAAAGTTTCTCAGCTTTTCTTCTGCACACTTTTAAAAAACCTAGGCCTTCTCTATCCTTCTCTTATCTATTTTCCAGTTCTTCCTTCTTAAGACCTTTAAGACTCATCCACTCCTGTCTAGTCATAAGGCAAATACTCTCATCCATGCCTTTCCTATATCTCAACAACTACAACCTATGCTTCTCAACTTCATCTACATTTCATTTGTTCCATCTCGCAAAAATCAAAATAGAAAGATAATCACTGCAGATTCCCATTTTATAGCTGACTTTTCTTTCAGTAGATGCTATAGAAAACAGAGAATCATTACTACAACGTAACCAACTCTTTTTTTTTTTTTCATAACTTGGGTTTCTTTCTGAATTGCCCTTTAGAAGTGAGCGTTCCCATGCATCTGTTAAGCCGCTCCCATTCACATGAACAGCTTCACATTATGTCTCCAACTTGAACAGTTTTCACTCAGAAGTATTTTAAGAAAGCTCTGTCATTATGACCTGTGACTTGGAGCTAAAAAATTCCTAAAAACCTACTGGTTTCAGAAGCCTTGCAATACTGAGTTGTGCTTTCGTTTATATAAAATAATTAAATCACCTATTCAATGACTAAGGAAATCCCATAAATCAAGGTAATTATTTTAAAAATAATAAAGGTTAAGCACTATAGGAAGAAAAACCAGTAGAATGAATTAATCTTCTGTTACAAAAGAAAAGTAAGAAGCATAGCTTTTTGGAACTCCATAATGCTGTTGTGCTCCAAGTGAAGTATTTGCACAATGTAAGTGTTGCAATGAAGCTGCACAATTTTACCCTGAAACCTACAGCTTCGGGGTGGGCCCCAGAGCTTTTATTTTTCCTTCCTTAAAATATCACCACTGTAATTTCAGTAGCTTCTGTCTCCTCTATATTCAAATTACAAGAATCAAACATAACCCTTACAGAAGGACCTTTCTTCCTTTAGGAAGAGACTTTCAAAATGAGCAACCCCCCAAAATGTTCAGGTTTTTATTCTGTCTTTTTCATTTATATCCTGGTTGGTTTTTATCAGTTGTAACAGTCCTGTTTACACAAGAAAGTTTTCACACAAGTCTGATCCTAATGCCAAATACCACTACTGCCATTGAGGACAAGAGCATTCTGCACCTCCCAAGTTCAGCTGCTCAGAAGCTGCCTTCTACTCGACTCCACAGAAGCATCCTTCTAAATAAGACTCTTAAACGTTTTCTCTCAGGGAACTATGAGTTGCCTTCTCTGTAGAAGCAAATGGTTTCTGCACACTAATAAACAGGTAAGTGATGTGCCTGCTCCAATATCTTTTGTGCAGCAGTTCCAGAGCTAATGGGCATTGCAGCCCAAACTCTCCCCCTTCTCACACTGCAGACTCCTGTCCACCCAAACACATGCAGGGTAAGCACAGGAACCAGGATTTAGCCTATGCCTTTTCAAAATGCAAAATCCAATGTACACTATTTATTGCTGTGAACTGTCGTCCATAAAGCAAACGTGAGCAAACAATAAAGATGCTAAAGCATAAAGAAATTTAATGTTCATAAGCTCATAGTCAGCTTCATATTCATGGTCAGTGCAAGCTGCAGTGGGATGGAAAGATTAATTCAAGCATGCCGTGCCATGTGTGGGAGGACAGTAACCAAACCACACACATCAGCACACTTACAATCTAAAGAGTATCACTGATAAGCAAGCTGAGTGACAAAGAGAGAGAGAAATATCATGGTGAAAGAGAACATTGCACAGGTTCAATATATATGAAGATACTAATAGTCTACATATTGACAAGGATTTATAAAATTATGACCTGATCTGTGTGTCACCTTTTGGAAGCACCACAATCATGAGAAACATCAATGTGAAAGTCTTCAAACTAACAAACTAGCAGGACATCTCACTTGCACAAACCAGCTCTTTTCCACTATTTCACTGGTGAGAAGTACTTTAACACCTACACTTACTCTCTTTCCTTCATCATGACGAGTTCCCCTTGCCTAAAATGCCATCTAGGGCAAAAACCTGTCTGGTGGCCCTTTTAAGTTCAAGCGAGACGCCCTGCCAGTATTAGCTAACTAGAACTTGCGTGAAGTACGTGTCACTTGCTATCATGGCTGTTCTGTAATGCTGCAGCAAGCCTGCTCCAGCTGAGGCCATCCCACTGCCCAGCTCAGAGATACCTTCCCACCGTGTGCTGAGAAAGGATCCACAGCAGTCAAACTCATTGCCACACAAGGAGGAAGACACTAAACCACGAGTACATGGTGGCCAACCCTGATGGACGCAGAAGCTTGGATGCTGTTTGTGTGTGGTGTGTCCTGTTGGCTAACTCAAGGGGAATAAATGATGCTGTTCTTTGCTGCCATCCTGCAAAGGAGCGTGGGGAGCACTTGAACTGTGTGACACCAGCCATCGGGCATACTGGTAAAATGAGTCCTCCTTTCCATTGTCCTGCTCGTATTTACTGAAGTGTTTAAAATTTCAGTGATAAGGTGGACTCCTAGATAAACACGTAAGGATTGATTTTCCAAACAGACACAGGTGAAAGTGTGAATGCACCAATCCTTTGAAAATAAACTCCAGGGAATTTTAAGTTGAATATTTAAGATACGAGCTCACTTTTGACAGAAAATGGCTAAACATACCTAGGGCCACACATATGTGGTGTTTTTTCCATAAATTCCTCCTTGGAATTCAAACCTAAACTCCATTCAAGATGAAATCAGAAATTTGGAAAAAGTCATACTAAAACTTCAGCTACATTTTTGCTGGTCAAAAATACAGCAAGCTATTCCAAATGAGGTGGTTTTTAATCACTGCATGAAATATCTGATTTTCAAACAAGTCAGTTAGTTTCAAAATTGCTTCAATTTACTTATCAATTTGATATTGACTAGTATGTTTTGATTTCTTAGAAGAAAATAGTTCAGGAAAAAGACCAGAAGCATACCTGAAATATTACGCTGGGTTTTCAAACCATACAAAATTGAAAAGAGTTTTCCAAATAAAATATTTCATTGTGTTTCCTCACTCGAACAGTACAAACACTGCCTTTGCTACACAACCAGATTACCCAGCAAAGTCGCACTGCCATCCTTTACTCCAGCTGACACCAGTAAGAATAGTGCAGCAGTCCTCAAGAACAAGGGCCAGTTTGTGAAAAAATGTCTATCACCTCCCACTTTGAAACTAGTTACTATCGTCTACATAAATGTGTTTAAACTGGCTTGGTAAGTCTACAATACACATTTGAGAATGCTGTACATATCTTAAGTCTTTCTGAAGGTAGTGTAACCAGCAAGACGTACTTTATAGCATATCTCCATACTCAGAATGGGAAGATATTTCACTTGTTCCCTACTTTTATACATTCATGACCAGTACTCTGTGCTTGGAGACCAATGCAGTTATGTCTTACTACAGCAAATTTTTGTCTTCATTGTAAATGGACCACATCACATTCAGATTTCAATAGCTACTTTTGCAACATTAGGAAAAAATACAGAAAATATTCCTTCCATCAATGACAGTCGATAAACCATTAAGAGCTTCAAGAAACAACATTAGCTCAGCCTTTTTATTTGCTTATAATCATTGTTAGTCCAACATTGCACAACAGTGCAATGATGCCATTTCTCCAACAGCTACACTTACTAATTCTCAGAATTTATGACCAAGAAAAAAAAAGACAAAACCAGAACACCTCCGAGCTTAAACAGAATATTCCTCTTTTCTGACATTAAAAATCTGTCTCCATGATGCTTAAGGAACGTTGGTTCCTGATGTATTTTTATTTTCAAGCTTCTTAATATCCATCTTTTCAACAAACCTAAATGTGATACTTCTTCCACATTTTTTTATCCAACAACATAATGCTCAGAAGTTAAGCAGTAAAAGCCAAGGTCCTATTGGCTTCCTATGCAAAGTAAGTTTCCCATGATATTAACCATAATTGTAGAGCTTTGCAAGGGTGACCTAAACCAGGATTCTCCTTCCTCAGGCTTCTGTTCTTTGAAACCAGTCTTGAAATGCAGTCTCTTCACTGATTCTGTAGCTATGCTCCATCAATAGTTCACACACCTGCTCCATGACTTACAGCAGAGCAATATCTTTAAGTGAAAAAACTGTATTTCTCCTTCTCATGGCAGCAGTGCAGTTCCAGCTTCACTGCAGGCATGCACTGTCATTGTACCATGACAGGGGGCCTGATCTGCTTGAAAACACATATATATAGAAAGATTTAAACCAGTTATGGGTACTTAAAACAAGATTTTAGCCTGTTGCTATTACTCATTTTTAGGAGAGACAATAATTTATTGCTCCAAGTAAGGTATATGGGACTTTTTCAGCACATAGGGCAGGAAAAACAGAGAAGAGTGGTGTTTATAACGTGCAGTTTCTGGTCAAAGAGCAAGTGATGCTCCACTTCTGGCTGCACAGAACAATTAAATCTCTCAGCAGCATTTACATGAACACTATTTGCTATGGTTGACTGCTTTTTGTTGTCATAAAGGTTCCACTTCTGTCACCAGACAAGATATCTAATTCTGTCACTTTATTAATAATCCCAACTTGCCCACACTTTGAGTATTGACTAATCTGGTTTATGAGATTTACTTTAGTCTTGTTTTAAAAAAGGAGTGGTATGATTATTCACGTGCCCACAAACCCTGGGTTTTTCTTGAACTCTCTCTACTGAACTTCCGTAAAAGTTAAAATGAAAGAAAACAAGAAAATATTTCAGATTGGCCAACAATCAAACTGAGAATTGCACACTTGCCTAGAGGAGCAGAACTCAACCACCCTTGGCAGACTGCTACCACTGCAGTTATGGAATGAAAACGAGGGTGTGAGATTCTCTTGGCTTGGGATTTCCATGCTTATCTTACCACTCTGGACTTTGAATACTGCCAAGCCCAAAATTAAATCAGTCTGTACCTATCCTTTCATCTGTCATGTCTTTAAATTCAACCAGCACACACAGTAGTCATATTTATTTCAGAAATAAACCCCCAGTTATTCAGAGGGGGCAGAATTATCTTGATGGCTAATAACTTTTTTCTCTTCATATAAATTACCTCAGCCAGAATATGCACCTTACTGTAAATACATATTTATAGACACCACAATTGGCTTAAAAAACCCCAAACAATAATCAAACAAATACTTAAACCCACAAACATCTCTGCCATTTAAGTTGTCCAAAGACATTAAGGAATAACTGTGCCACAGAGATCTTAGTCTTACAGTTGTGGTTTTTTAAAGAGACAAAAATATTCAGTATGCCCCTTTAAGATCAGAGCTCACTATTTTCAGACAACAGTGTTAATAAAATAAAATGCCTCTTAATGTTTAAAAGAATCTAAAATGAGAGGAACAGTGAAAATGAAGATGGTTTGAGGCTGGAAGGTAATGTATTATGGCTGAGCCAGTCTAACAACCTGCTGATGTCAACAGTTGGAGCATCCTGTTCTCCCCCACCACCTGGCATGGCCTCTGGCACTTGTTAGATCCTGCACCCAGCTCATGCAGCGTGCTAACCCAGAAGAATACTAACCCAGCAAAAATAAAACCAGCTTAAATATCTTTCTGCTGACCTAATTGCAGCCTTCCAACACCTGAAGGCAGCCTACAAGCAAGACAGAAGCTGTTTCCAAGGACATGTAGTGACAGGACAAGGGGGAATGGCTTTCAGCTAAGAAGGTTTAGATCAGATTTCAGGAAATAATTCTTTACTGTGAGGGTGGTGGGGCACTAGAACAGGTTGCCCACTGAGGTGGTGGATGCCCCATCCCTAGAAGTGCTCTAGGCCAGGTTGGATGGAGCTCTGAGAAATCTGGTCTAGTGGAAAGTGCCCAGGGTCAGAGGGGTTCGAACTAGATGAACTAGATGAACTTCAAGGTCCCTCCTGACCCAGGTCGTTCTATGATTCCATGATTAGCAATTTTTTTCAGAGCAATATGTATTCCAAGAAGGGCCAGAATGAATTCAAGTGAGTAGGGGAGTTTAGGAAGGCTAGGACAGAGATGAAATGGACCTGGCTTTTTCAGCAGCAAACTGATGGCATAGCATAGGCATAATGTATATTTTCAGCCCAACTGGCTGTATCTTAGGTGGAACTTTTTTAAGAACTTATTGCATCCTCCATTGAGGGCACTATGAGCTGTCCTGTTCAATCTCACTGCAAAGAAAACTGACAGTTTAAACCCCCCATCAGAAAGATCCTCAAGTCAGTCTCCTGGAAAAGCATTTTAGCCAGAGGACATTAACCTGCAAAGGGAAAGCTCGAAGGGGAAGACTGGAAGAGGGGAAGCTTAAAGTGGTAACTTCTTAAAGGGTGACAACTAGACCTGCAAAACCTGTTTGTCACATTTCTATTTGATCTGAATGTAAGACATGGGATAAGCATGCAAGACATATTTCAGAGGGCTTCTTAGCCCCCACCTCTTTATTCTCTGGGAGGAGGCCAGAGTCACCAAAACGGGAGTGATTGATACACTCCGAAATCACAAAATGGGGACATAAAATGCCTGACAGGAGTGTGCAAAGAGAACAGAGCCAGGCTACTGCCAGCAGTGTGCAGTGACAGGGCCAGAGGCAGAGGGCACAAACTGAAAGACAAGAGGCTCCATCTGAACATCAGGAAACAGTGTTGATCTTTTTTTACTGTGAGGGTGACTGTGCCCTAGCACAGGTTGCCAGCAAGGCTGTGAAGACTCCACCAATGGAGATTCTCAGCAGCCAGCTGGACAGAGATATACAATAGCCAGCTGGTTCTGGGCAACCAGCTCTGTGTGGCCCTGCTTGAGTAGGGGGCTTGGACCAGATGGCCTCCAGAGGCCCCCTCCAACCTTAGTCTGGGATCTTGTTCTTCATCCCTGACTGTGCCCAAGCTACTTTCAGAGGACAAACTGCTGTGAGTATCTTGTAGCATGGTAAGTGAGCTCAGTTCTGGTGCAACCATAACGTCTGGCAGAGAAACATGCTTAGCAAGCCTCAGCTCTCCTGTATTCTCTTCTTTTATCAGAGGTAAGACAGCCAACACAAGAGGCTGCAGGGTTCCCTCCATTAAGCTTTATTTGTTAAATGGCTTCCCAAGGCATACAACATGTTTCACAAGCTACTGCAGTCATTTTAATCCTCTTCAGCATTGTGACAAACATGGAAAGTAGCCTCACTTAAGTGGAAAATCTCACCCCAGCACTGAGGATATGACAGAGCACTCTGGGGGCAGGTGACCTTGATGAAACTGAGTCTGGAGCTTATTTGAAAAAATGCTGGTCTGAGGATTTGCATAGTTTACACTAATGACTTCCTGAGTAACTAAATTTACACATAGAGTGGTAATCGGGATGAGTTGCTGGTATGGTCAAAGATAAACTGCTTCCAGCTTCATTTCAATCACCAGGTTGCATGATCCACTCTAATGGATCTTATCTCTGCTGAACTTGGTCTGCAATGCACTGCTCCTATCAAATGATCTTTCTCCTGTTCAAATGCAGTTAATTGCCAGATGTGAATGTAATGGCCTTCATGGTGCACACAGCTACAAGAAACTGCAACTGTAACTTTTTCTACCTTTTCCCCAGTTCATCATAGCAGTGATCTTTCATCTCTCTGGAGAGAGAAAGAAATCAGCTTTGATAACCACCTCTAAACGCTGCTTTATGTCATTTCTGCCATCTTGGCTATTCACTACTTCTCTGATTGAGAACCAATTCACATCGACTACCAGGTAAGTTATCTATACCACTGTCAACTTGCATTATAAATAAGAGAAATGCCATGTTCATGGCCACTAATGGCCATTTCAGCTCTTGATAGTATGACATACAGTAGTAAAAAAAGCCAGTATCATACAAAAGCAAAAAGGAACAAAGACAATCTGTGTCTCCTACCTCCGCTCGACCTTCGTAGTATGTTAGCATAGACTTTGTAAGTACAAAAAGCCTCTCCTTGTAGTTTAAGGGAGAAGTCCTCTTCTTCTGCTGTGATCTTTTAATCAAAATCTCTTGTAGGATAGTAGTCGTATTCATTTCAGCCACTTGTCAGCTCTCTTCTAGCCATTGAACATCAGTTCCTGTGAAGATGAGGAATAAAACATAACCAGTTCTTTGGAGGATCACAGAATTGGAGACTTCTATAACAAAAAGAGCTTCTACTTATAAATGAAACTGCCTGAATATACAGAAAGCTGGAGCTCACATGGAAGTTTACAAAAGTTAATTATTAGACTAAAAAGTTCAGGCTTTGCTCAGCTGAGGGCTGCACTGGCACATTCCCAGGAAGCCAAAAGCTGTACGTGACTGGGATGAAATAAGGTACACTGCAGCCTATGTCACAGAGAATATGGGTGAGAAGTCTGAAATGTGCTCCAGGCAAAGAGCAGTGTACACCTGCTCTTCACCACAAACCTGTATAGAAGTTTCTAACCTGTACAGAAGTTCTAATTGCTAAAGTCTGTGCATGTATAAATGTCATTTGCAAAAGAGTTCTATATACAAACTTGAAGATCATAGAATCATAGAATATCCTGCATGGGAGAGACCTACAAGGATCATGGAAGTCAAACTCCTGGCCCAGAACAGGACAGCCCCAAGGATCCCACCATTTGTCTGAGAGCATTGTCCAAATGCTCCTCCAACTGTCAGGCTTGCTGCTGTGATCACTTCTCTGGGGAGCCTGTTCCAGTGCCCAACTATCTTCTAAGTGAAGAATCTTTTTCTAATATCCAACCTAAACCTCTCCTGACACAACTTCAGGCCATTCCTTTGGGTCCTGTCACTGGTCACCAGAGAGAAGAGATCAGTGTCTGCCCCTTCTCTTCCCCTCCCAAGGAAGCTGCAATTGCAAGGAAGTCTCCCCTCAGTCTCGTCTAGACAGAACAGATGAAGTGCCCTCAGACATTCTTCATATGGATTCCCCTCGAGACCCTTCACCATCCTTGCTGCCCTCCTTCGGATGCTCTCCAATAGCTTAATGTCTTTCTTACATTCTGGCACCCAAAACCGCACACAATATTCAAGGTGAGGGCACCCCAGTGCAGAGCAGAGCAGGACAATCCCCTCCCTTGCCCAGGCTGGCCATGCTGTGCCTGATGTCCCCCAGAACATGGATGGCCCTCCTGGCTGCCAGGGCACTGCTAACTCATGTTCAGCTTGCCATCAACCACAACTCCCAGGTCTCTTTCCACAATGCTGCTTTCCAGCCTCTCATTCCCTGGTCTATACACACAATCGCAGGGCTGCCCCATGCCAGGTGCAGAATCCAGAACGTGCCCTTGTTAAACTTCATATGGTTGGTGACTGCCTGTCTCTCTAATTTGTCAAGGGCTCTCTGCAGGGCCTTTCTGCCCTTGAGTCAGTCACCAGTTCCTCCCAATTTAGTATTTTTGGAAAACTCATTTAATATTCTTTCGATTCTGCATTCAGGTTGTTTATGAGGATGTTGAAGAATGCTGGGCCTAAAATGAAGCCCTGGAGAACTCCACTAGTGACCAGTCATCAGCCTGATGTAATCCCATTTACTACAGCCCTTTGTACCTAAGATGGATCAGTAAAAGTATTTTTGAAAATTTACCCCAATTTTATTAATGAAAATTTTCAGACACAAATGGTTGTTTAGAAGATGTCAGTTTGAGAAAGAACAAAGAACTTAAGCTTATTTTTGGCAAACTGCTAAGCATATGCCTTCCAACTTCTGTTTGGAAAGACTTCATGCTGACTCTCAAAATCAAGCAATTGAATTCAAACAGCTTTGGTCACTGAGTAAGGTCAAGCTGCTTTAAGTTCTACACCATGACTGATACCTGTAGGACAAACTCAGAAGTACATAAAAACCAATGCACCCACAGCTACTTTGTTTGCAAACCTGGCTCCAGGGTCCTGCCATAGGCAATCTCTCTGTTCTTTGCAATGATGCCAGCTTAAACACAGCTGACCTCCTCCCTCAGCAACTCACCCCTGTCCTGTCATGCCACCCTGCCTTGTGCAGGTGCAGGCGTTCCTCCTGCCGGGCTGGGAAGCAGGTTAGGGAAGGGATCCAAGCAGACATTTCATCATGCAGCACAGGCAGCTGCCTGCACAGACACATTAAATGAAGTGGCACGGATGCAGGAATGAAAGGTGTGGGAGAGGTTGTGCAGAAGCTGTTCCAGAGATCTTTTTCCCCACTCCCTTTTGCTTTGCTCACTTTCTGCCAGCCCTGCCCATGACACCACTTGGGCCCTCCCTGCCTGAAGCTGTGTTCCAAAGCCAGGGGAAGTTGCAGGAGAGCAATTCAGGCTAGAGCAGCACGGCTGGAGCTGAAGCCATGGCTTGAAGAAGGAACAGCAGCAATTGCTGAAGCACCAGTGACTGTAAACAATCTCTCAACTGTTTGGAGGGGGTGGGAGGATAACCCAAACCAAAGCCCTAGAGTAAAACAAAAAAAAATAATTCATTCTTCACAGGGCTTCCTTTATGCACCTATTTGCTACTTAGAGTATTTCAGAATTCACAAGGGAAATGGCGTGCACATTTTTCTCTCCAGGCAACATAACTTCAGCATGGACAAAACAGTACATTTCACAGAATTGTGGCAGAGAATCTTGAAAAACAACAAACCCCCTCACAACATTGCCTTACACAATTCAATTTTTAATAAAATCAAATGTAAACAAACTCACTGTAGTGTGTCTCATTTGTGAGCAATTAATGGCTGTCACAATACATGAAATGACACCCTTTGCCTTCCAGTCTAGTGTTGATACTACTTCTCACTCCCTGGTTTGACCAGCTGAGCTCTCATATCCCATACTGCTGCCATCTCAACAGCTGGAAGGAGTTGTTAACAGCTTTAAAAGATCCTTCTCTTTCCTAGGAATACTTCTTCATATATTAAAAAAGATATATTCAGTGGTTTAAATGGAACTACAAAATAAGACCAGGCTAGGATGCATAAGTAAAAGATGATGCTTGGACTGAAAATGGTGATTATTATGAATAATCTCTTTTTGTTATTTCTCTTCTTCTAAAATGCCTACACATACATTTTGTTGGCAATCTGCTATATTGCATTCTGGGAAGAAGGCAGATCTTTTTTTAATCAGTAATTGCCTTGGCTACGTTATTTAACTACTAAAGCTGACCAATTCTGATTTATTGGCCTTCTAAAAATAAATTGGCAATATTAAAGGTAATTGCAGAAAGAAGAATGCTACCATAAACTGAAAATACAAACATTGTCCAAAAAATTAAAATCAGTATTAACTTTCAGACCAGCTTAATGCACACAAAACTTTAAGGGTTCCCATCACAGGCTCTCCCACTCAAAACAATTCTACTGTTCTCAACAATAAAAAGTCTCTGCTTGTACTCAAGAAAAACATAATTATTATCCATCTTATCTCTAGATCCCTAGAGTGCTGCATTAGAGAGCACAAGAAGGATTCAAAGTTAACTATGATTTCAAATCTCAACACTGATAATGTTAATATATTTCATTTCTCTACCAGGTTACATTAACGTGACACAAAAATAAAAAAAAATCCTTTTGACAAAATCGGGGTTAAAAAATAAAAACAGTAAATGTCTGCACTTGGTTGCTACATTGAATTATCTCTGCTATGAAGATTAGAACCAGTTTCCCAGGTCACAAGATCAGCCTTTGAAACTGCATTTGGTCACAGAAACCTGTCTTATTTGGGGTTATTTCCAAGTCAATGGCTCTAGATACATTTCTGTTTGGCTCAGGATAACTGAAACCTCACCTATTATTCTGAAAGTCCTTTTTCAGACTAGCAACACTCCAGTAAGAAGCCCCTGTAGCACCCACACCCACCTCACAAACCCATATATTACTACTTTTCTTCATTACAGTTTGAGACATTTTCCACACATTTTCCCTGCCCCCACGTCCCTCCAAATACTCCCTTGTTCCCAGACCATCCCTCAGAACACGAAGCTGTTTGCATGACACATTGTTGTCTTGTTATAAACAACTGTGGGAGTTTCGGGCTGACACCCAACATTAACTTTTCACAACGTGAGTCGTGCCAAGGAATTGCCCTGTTCCCTGCCAACTGTAGTTACACAATAACAATCTAATTTGTAGAGATGCTGAAGACTCAGAATTATGGCAGAAATCAGAAAGAGTTACAGATTCTCAGCTTTTCTCAGGGCAGGAAAACATCCTCAACTTTTAAGTATCCAAATAATCTGCATCAGCTTGTGTTTCCCACCTTCACATCACACAAGTATTAATCTGTACAGCCATGAAGTCACCATACACCTTCCTCAAAACAAATGAAAACAACTGTTCAGATCAGCCATCTAAGCCAGTATTGGTGCAAATGCACAAAGTACGTTTTCACTTGCAGACAGAGCTTCTTATTCATGCCACCTTTCCCAGTTTTCACTGGGGAAAACTGAGCCACTAAGTGGTGAGGTAAGCTCAGGTGTTGCAACACTACTCACCCCACATATCTTCTGGTTCCCAGCTCCCAGATTGTGTCTGTTTATTGAAACAATTAGTCACTGTAAGCTGGCTGGACTGCAAGCACCTTTAACATTCAAAAAGTTGAAAAAAAATGCATGAAATTCCCAGTGCAAGTTCTAGTGAGCAGAAAAGAGAAAGTGCATCCAGTCTGATCAGGGATTCTCTCAGCCAAATGTAACAAGTAACTGTCACTTTTTAAGCACAAATCTTTACGCCACACATAGTCACAGAGGGGTTCACAAGAAAAAAAACATTCTGAAAAACACAGAACACAATGGTACAAAAGGAACACTAGGAAGAAATATTTGTAGCTGAAAAGAAAAATGAAACCAGAGTGGAACTGTTTTCTGAGTTTCAACACCTCCTTAGTGATGGTAAAATTTCCCTAGGAATTTGTGATCTTCAGTGCAAAGTCTTAATATTAAGTGGATGGGCAATCAAGACAGACAATCCCTCTAACTAATAATCATCCTCAGCTTTCTGACTTGGATTTCATGCATGGTGCACAACTGCTCTTTTTCAGATTTGGGACACATCAATCCAAACCCATGTCAACTCCAGATCTGGATATTTAACACTGAAAATGTACCGCCTGGGGCAGTAGATTAAAAAAAAAAAACATATAAAATATTCACTACTTCAATTTTTGAAAGTATCAATCAAAATGTCAATTTTAAAAACCCAAGTGGTACCTTGTAATCCCTCCTCAAATCTGTAAATTTCAGGATATTTTTCCTCCTTCATTTAAATTAATTCAGATCAGTTTGCTGATCAAGCTCATACTGTGTCCCTGCAAATGTCTGCAGTGAGGCAAGTGAACAGGCAGCACAGTGCTCTTCTGGGTAGAGAGCACAAACAGTGCAGAAGGAACAAGGAAAGGAGAACTCCTCACCCTGTTTTTTTCTGCTGAAGCTTCTGTTGCTTTACCATGGAACTATGAACTGAGTTACACGTGAACAGTTATTTACATAAGTATCCAGTACAGGCTTATTTGAATAATTACTACTCGGTGTAAGCAAAGGCTGCAAAATATACTCTTGTATTGCCTTTTTGCCCCACATCTAAGGTTGCAAATTCAAACTCCAAAAAATAAAATACAACTGTTATCAGTCCCTGTTCAAAAGGTAAATTTCACAGAAATGCAAATACGAAAGAAATATACTTTTGGAAAAAATATTTCATAATTTTAAAATTCAATTTCAGGGAAAAAATGCTGTAATAATATACAAAATGTATCACATCCAGAAAAAAGGAGAAGTAAGTAAAAAATATTTAGAAATACTTAGATTTACTTTTTTCCTCTTTTTTTTTCTTTTTTTTTTTTTAACAGCAGAAACCACTTCTGTCATATGCAAGTTTGGGGTTTTTTTAACCCCAGAAATGAGGTTAAATGAGGTGAGAAATGGAATCTGGGGGGACTACTTTCTAAGATATTTCAAAATTATAGCCAAAGGTTTGCAGAAGCTTCATTTTTCTTTGAAAATCAGCCAAACAATAAATGGCTAATTTTATATACAATCAAACCCTGAGAAAATAAAGTTCATATTTGCCTGTATGAAATTTAGGTTTAAAAGTAAACAGGCTAAGGGGTAACTCTGTGACAACTCTGCCTGGAGATTCTGAGACCATGTGATGTTGCAGAATATCCTTTATTCAGCTGAAAGGCACTCATGAACACACACAGAAGGAGCATTTTACCACAATCAGAAGCAGTTTTCCAAAATTTCTGGGAAACAGGCTCACTACATTTTACAAAATACATAATATGTTTCCTTTTAGCATTCTAACTTAGGTAGCTGGGGTAAGCAAAGAAAGCAATGATGGCAAGTGACAGTCCCTCTTAGGGCCAGCTGGCACCGGGGTGGTTTGGTCACATCAAACTGCAGCATCAGCTCATCAACCATTGCAAAAGGGAAGTGGAGCCCAAGTGCACAGAACAGCTCAGGAAAAATGTAAGAGCACCAAAAGGGTTTCTTTCCCCCTTATGAGGATGATTTAGTAGAACGGGCATGTACACGTCTCCAAATCATTTATAAACTCAGCTATTGCTCCTCACTGGGACTGCCTGCCAGCCCTACACTCCTGTTACTAAGTTATCCTTTCACAGCTTCAGAGGGCACCCTCTTCACAACTAAATTATTCAGGAAATTTATGAAACAAAAAGTACATTATTACCATCCACGATGAAGAAAATATGTTGACACAGGCATTTTTTACTTGAAATTATTTAGTACTAAGTTTGAGTTAGCAACACTAAGGGATACCAGACAAAAGACAGACTGATCAATTTTCAGTATTCTCAACAACTTATATTTTTATTCATTCCTCTAGAGCTGAGTACTTGAAGTTTTTTTATTTTTCCCACACAAAAATTTCACAATATTATAAACTTGCATTGACTATTTTGCCTTTGGTTTATTCATACCAAAAACCTCTATCATTTGTAATGTTCTCTGCTGCAAGACAATAAAGCTGAAAAGTAGTTAGGGAGATGGAAAAGTAAGGCACAAAAAAAAGACTTTGAAACTTCAATATTTGATATTAACCCTTAAGAGGGAGACAGCAGATTTTCTCAGGCCCAGACTTCGTAGCTCAGGTTTATTATTATTATTATTCTAAATACCATGTATAAAGCAGAGTGAAAATGGCAAACAATTTTCTGTCGTCATCCAGCAGGTTTTGCTCTCTATGGTGCCATCACCAGGACTCCAGCATGCTGCAAGAAGTTTGACTGTAGCTGTCAAGATGAGGCAGAGCATAAAGAGATTTGCTTAATTCACTTGCACAGCATAAAGGTCTGGTGAAGAATATTGGCTTGGTTTGCCTGCACAAATATAACTGACCCTCACCTGACAGAGAGAAGGTCAAAGATAAAGTAAGAACAGGAAGGGAAGGACAGGGTCTGAACTGGGAAGAGGTATGTGGTGTACTGGTCTCTTTTTTTACATTATTTTTAATGTACCTTTCAAAGGAAACAATCTGCTTTATTCTGGCAAGTGTTCTCAAAATAAGGTTACAGAGGGACATGGAAGAACTAACTCCAAACTGGCATGGCATTGGTTTGGGAGAGCAGAAGCTCCTAAAGAGCAGAGTCTATATGCTTCACTTCTACACAGACCAAGGCTACCCCACCACTACCCCATTGTCTGGACATTTAGTGCTGCCTCAGCCTTTTTTCCAAAAGTCTCCTGCCGATAAGAAGGGAAGAGAAACAGTAACACCCACTTACTAAAGAAACAGGCAAAGACGAGCTTGGCAAACGAAATGGGTGATGCTTGTGCAAAAGATTTTCCTACTTCTCCAGGAAGCTGAAGATTTAGAGGGCTGGAAAAATAAAAGCTCTATTAAATCAGAGGTTGAACCTAACTCTGTTAAGAAATCCTAAAGCTCACTATCAAGTAGGGGGACAATTGCTTTTGTACACAAAACTGCAAGTATGAGAAAAACAAATCAAATCTATGAGAAAGAAAAACATAAAAAGAAAAGGGGTGAACAGTGCCTGAGGGTATCCTTCTTTTCAACTACCATAAAGGAGTCAACTTAATAAACTTTCTTCACAATTTGAACTTATCTTCTCAAATGTTATACAATCTCAGGTAGGCACAGGATATATTAGACCAAAAATAAGCTCAATTTATTTCAGTATTCAAGATATTCCTTTAA
Organism: Irena cyanogastra; assembly: GCA_013397155.1. Lineage (NCBI taxonomy): Eukaryota > Metazoa > Chordata > Aves > Passeriformes > Irenidae > Irena > Irena cyanogastra. Next base: position 673,543 of record VWZV01015934.1, on the reverse strand, counting down.
CATGGTCTAAGTAAAATACTGAAATACATACTAATTATGACTGTCTGTATGCACAGGGAATGACTAACACTTCCTCAGTTATTTCTCTTTCCAAACACTTTTTTCCCTAAAAAACTGCTTGTTCTCTACCTACTAAAGAACTACTTGTTCTCCACCTGCCAGACTCTATACAGTAAGAAATACTTCAACGAACATGAGAACTTCTGCTGAAGACAAAACTGAGAAGCTGACTCAGATGATGAGCTACTGGCCCCATCTCACATGTCAAATAATGGATGTATTTACCTTCACAGTCTTTATTTTGAGGTAGTATTACAACTCGATAAATGTTGCTTTTTCAGATCTACTGACCAACTGACTAGTCCCACCTGACAGGGCTCAGTAGGTGTGAAAAAGCAACATTTATCTATATCTGAACAATACATCTAAAGTTACAGGTCAGAACTGCCTTCTGTGCAGGAAAAACCCAAGGCAGTGAGTGGAGAACAGAAAACATCCAAGTTCCATTTGTCAGGTTTTCCCGAGTTGTTTTCGTTAGGATACATCCCCTCTGCTACAAAACAGGCACAAGAGATGGAACACAGAATGAACAACCATTTACATTTCAGCTGAGATGTTGTACTGCCCTTCCCATGCACGGCAAAGCAGTGGTGTTGGCAAGGTCAGCGTGCTTATCTTCTGATTCCAGACTCTCTCACCCTGTTATGTTGGATAGGTGTGCTTATTTTGGCTGGGGTAGAGTTAACTTTCTTCACAGCGGCTAACATGGGGCTGTGTTTTGAAACTGTGCTGATCACAGTGTTGATAATATAGAGATGGCTTTGTTATTGCTGGGCAAACTGTTTGCACAGAGCCAGGACCTTTTCTGCTTTTTGTACTGCCACACTGCAAGGAGACTGGGGATGCACGGGAAATTAGGAGAAGACTCAGCTGGGACAGGTGACCCAAACTGACCAAAGGGATATTCCAGACAACATGACATCACCTCGGTATACAAAGTGGGGGAAGAAGGAGGAAGGGGAGACATTTGCAGTCATGGCATTTGTCTTCCCAAGAAACTGCTTTGCGTGATGTAGACCTGCTTTCCCGGGGGATGGCTGAGCACCTGTCTACCCACAGGAAGTAGTGAAAGAAATCCTTGCTTTTACTTGCATTTCAGCCACCTGCTAATAAAGTCTCCCCATACAGGACTGAAAAGCCAGGCTGTGACCTTGAAGAATTTCTTCTTCACATACAGTGCATCTTAAGCAAGAAGGAATACCAAAGGACTTCAGCTTCACTCATGTCAATACATAAGTATTAATTCAGGGGAAACGTTTCTCACTGAATCTGAAAATAAACACAATTGACACAGTGCTGTGGTCTCATGTTTTCCCTTTCCTCTGGCTAATGCAAGGTAGTGAGCACCTCTACCAAAACAGCTTGTTATCTCTCCTCTCCTTGATGTCACATCTCAGATGTTGAGGTGTTTCAACTGTTGCAAGTTAAACAGGGAATGAGGGCACTTGTCACGTGTCACAAGACATTTATGGTCTCAAGGAACAGCATTCAGCTCAAACTCTTTGAGACATCATGCAATGCAGTCATTAGTGCTTCACAGTATCTTACTCCACTCTGCTTATCTATGGTGAGACACAAGGACATTGGAGAATCAACCAAACATCATCAGAACTTGGGCTACCATAATCCAATCCCATTGAGGTCAAAATTGCACGAAGTAAAGTTACCTTGCAAAGGTAAGATAAGACACTCCTTTATGGTTAGGTCCCAGCTTTTCATGGGGAGTGCCTGCATCACACTGACTTTCAGAGTTAGTTTCAGGTTAAGAGATCCAGAAAAGTAACTAGACAAAATTGAGGGAATTTTGCTGTTTGCCCATGACTTTTTACTTTTTCATCAGAAAGCTGTAATCTCCTTCATGTCTGGAGAGAGTGCCTTGGTGGGAAGAGAAAGCTGCTGTGGTGGCAGAGAGGCTGCCTGCAGCCCCTGTCACAGAACGATGACCCTCCTCCCACTGCTCTCACACTCCATAGCCTTTCACCATGCCATTCTCCCAAACGCCCTGCTGATAAAACAGACCCTCACAGCTCACCTGACACACTGGGGCTGTAAATAGGTCTCCTTCCAACAACCAAACCTGCTATATTCAAGGACCACTGAGGATGATTGATTGCCAGCCTGCAGCTCTGAGGAAGAGATGGTCCTCATGGCTGACCACAGCAAAGCAGACTGAAACAGTCCAGCCAGCCATGGTCTGAATGGAACAGCAAAATCACATCTGGCTACATAACTAAACACGTAACAGACTGCGTGTAAGCAAGTTGAATTCAAGTTGCAATAGCAGTGTTGAACCAGCCACCCTTAATACTGGAGTGCTAGATCTCTTCACGTTAAAAAAATACTATTTTAAGCATCTTTTCTGGATACAGATTAGGTAGAAATTTTAATTTCAAAAGATCCCAAAGTATACTTAAGACTACCAGTTTAGGGGATCTCCTATGGGACAGAAAAAGGCCCATTCAGCTCAACTCACATTGCACATCCCTTGAACTGGGTCACACAATTAGAAGTGGGAGAGTCCCCACTCTTCTCCTCCTCCTGCAATGGCACTGGGATTTGATGTGGTCTGCAACTTCAGCTGGGAAGAGATGCTCAGAATAGGGGCAGGGAGGCAGGGAAAACACACAGTTATTTTTTTCTGCCAGGATATGGAGCTTGCCCTGTGATATACGACATCCTGTAATTCACAGGACAAGCAGCAACCTTGAATATACTAATATACGAATTATTATTATCTCACCTACCCTCTAAGCTAGCACAGTGAATCCGACAAGATTTGTTCACAGGGCTGCCTAGGGCAGATTTACAATGTACAGCTAAAATGAAAGGGCAGATATCACCTGGGTCTGATGGTGAGTTATGTGGCTATCCTGGAGGGGGAAAAAAAACCAAAAACAACCAAAAGAGCCTTTTTTTGTTTCATAAACATAAATGGTCAGGAGTTTGTCCCAGTCTACTGTACAATGCACACTCTGGAAGTGCCCCTGGAAGGGCAGGGTCCCAGTGTCCTACCCAGACTTTCTTTCAGAAGGAAGACTCCTGCTTCCTTTACTACTCAAAGCCATGTTTTTCTGCCCCACATTCAATTGAAAACAAGGCCTAAATCTTACAAGGTAATCATATCACAGCTTGTAACAGGCACAAGGCTGAACAAAACCCCTCCTCACAGGAAACTCAGCTGTGACCTACTTGAGCCTACATGAAGTTATACCCTATGTGTGGCAAAGTGGTACCCATTCACGTATCTGCTGATAAGGTATCTGCTGATGAGAGAAATGGAAATGAGAAAAAGCAGGAGTGCCAAGAAAGCCTTTGCTCAGATCCCGCATGCCTCAGCACACTACTTTATTTTTTTTCCTGTTTTCCTGCATTTGTTTAATGTTGCATAGGATTTTTACCTTAAGAGCTGAGGCAGAGTAGCCCAGTTGGCAGCCTGGTGCTTTGCTTCAGCAGAGGAGCTGTGATTGCAAACATGGCCAAACAGTTCTCCCTGCTGTCACCAAAACCTGAGTCCCACAGCTAGCCTCAGCAGATGAGAAACAGCTCTTGTACATCAGCTGTCAGCCAGGCTCAGACTCTCCCAGAGCAACTCCTCTCTCTGCAGCAGGCTCCTGAAAACCCTGTCTCCTGCCCACCACACAAAGGCAGGACCACACCACGCCAAGCATGTGTTTTACTGAACTGCCCAGAATACAGGGCAGTCATGCAACCAAGAGGTGTCTTTTCAGCAATGTCATTTCCTCCTAAGTGTTTGGGTACTGTCCAAACCAAAGACAACTTCTAGGAGATGTCATCCTTCCTAAGACAGGTAAACCCTGCCCATGATGGACAGACCTACTCTCAGGAGACTTCTGCAATTCTTACCAAGATTTCACGACCCCATCTGAACACAGCGGCCACTTCACAGTACTTGTAAGAAATGGCTCTCTCTCCACCCCACCTCCATGCCCAGGAAATGCAAAAACCTGCTCTCCTCCCCGCAAAGCACCTTCTACAATGAGACTATCTTCACACCAGTACATAGTTGCCTATCTATTTTTCAAGGTTTTCTCTCACATGGTGTTTTCCCTGACTCTGAATCACAGCCCGTGTGGCTGAGCCAGGGCAGGGGGTGACTGAGAACTGCCAGTGTTGTAATGGCCACGGGGCAGTGCTCAGTTCCCCAGTTCCTCTTCTGCCACACCACACAAAGAGCATACGTGTCCACCCAAACACTCATTTCCCTCACTTGCCCACTGCTTTCTTTCCTAATGCTTTTTCCTTTAGAAAACACTCCTCTGCCCAAGGGCTGGCAGAGCAAACTGGCGACTTTTTGCTAGAAGTAAACTGCTCCATTAACAAAAACACATTTCTTGAGTCCTGACTGACCGTTTGGTAAAACACCGGTGCAATTTCACGGGTTTCTGGAGAGTTGTGTCCCGTTATATCAGTAATACCTTTAATGACTAGTGCTAGCATGAAGTCCTGGCCAGGAGAATTAGGGTAATTGGGCTGATCCCGCTGCAGTAAGGAGCAGGATGCACCCAGTGTAGTGAGAGGTTTTCCTTTGCATTTTGCATAATGGAGAAAGCTATGGGTATCAGCAGGTTATTTAATGAACTTCATCACTCTCATTCCCATGGTGCAGCAACTGATTGACCATTGCCAACATTTTCCAGACAAGGAACTGGTATTTCTGGGCAAATAGATAATAATAAAAATATATGTAACACAAATACAAAAATATATTATAAATGTCCTTCAGGAGCACATATGTAATTAGAAATATAAAAGGTCCACCACCTCAGGCTTTCTTCATCATGCCAACCTGTACTCCACTCTGTTTGAATATGGTTTTCCATATTTTTCAGTTTTTATAGTTCCTTATACTATTTCTGCAGGAGAGTTATTGTAGACTGCTACAGCTGATTCTTTGGCATGCACAAATCTTCCCTTTTCACAGAACAGTTCCAAGTTCAGCAGTGAAATGGTAATAGGTTACTGAAAAAAAGTCAAACTAAGCAAGTGTAGAAAAACATCTTAGACATCAATGGTTAACAAAGGCTGAGGACTATTTTCCATAACCTTTGCATTGACAGCAGGCAGCACAGACTTCTATTGTCTAAGAAACAGAAAATGTTTTGCATATTTGAGGTATAAATATTTGTATGAAACTTACACTATTCTGCACCTTATCTTGAGCATTCAGTTTATAAGCTAACACAACACAGAGGGAATCAAATCTACAACAGGTTGCACTTATATTTGGTGGGGGGGAAGACTTTTCTTGATGCTTCCAAGTAATTCTATGAAATTAACCAATTTCCAGTTATTTTAACTTAATTACAGGACATCACACATCATGATGTTTCTGAATACAATGTTGTTTCAGGGCAAGATGAAAAAATATGGAACTAATATTGTTTTATCAGCACTATTATTTTTCTCTCTTTTTATCTACTGTAGACAGCCTAGTGGATACACTACAATGCCAAATTCACAATGCCTACAACTAAGCATTAAAATCTGATTTAACTTAGGACACAGTTCAAACTGCCCCACAGTAAATGATTTTAAAATATTTCAAAGACTTTAAAAACTCTGTATTAGCATTAAAAAAAAAGTGGTACTCCTATAAATTTTGAAGGGCTAATAAAAGCAGGTCTAGCAGTTGATAACCACAGCTCCTTCAAGACAGAGGTGTAACTGCCAGTATGGTTTTGATTTGAACACCTATGAGATTACCTTATCAAAACAAAAAATGTGTCAAACATAATCACGCTGCTCTGCTTTCAGTGGTTTCAGCAGGCAAGCTGAAAAGAGCTAAGTGCAGACATAAATGTGATCATTTAATGATAAAATGTTTCACAACAAATAACACATAAAATAAACCCCAGAGAAACATAAAGCATACCAGAGGAGAGTCTGATACCAAATAGGCCCTTTCCTGCTGCAGTCCCCTTACAAACCATAACCATCAAATGAGTAACTCCCTGTCTGGGAGCTACCTCCCCACCTACAACAGCAGTAGCCAGCAAACAAGACCAGGACACCTAAAGGGCCTCCTCTGCACAGGTGAAATAATCTGAGCAGCACAGCTAGTGTGCCAGAAAGAAAGAAAAGCACATGCTTTCTGATAGCCCAAAATACTCTAAACATTTATATAACAGCAGTAAGTAATAACCCATCTTCCAGTCTCTGAATAGTTCTGAGAAACTGAACAAAACACCATCTTCTATCAAAGGTGGGACAGTCAGAATATCAGAAACACGTACTCTAAAATGCTCCAGAAGCAAGTACTGGCAAGTACCTTTTTGCCTGCATTTCTACTACAGTCAGTTTTTCCATCTGTAGAAGCTACATGTATTTGACTCATAAAACAACCCTAAGTATTTCAGATTAGCATCTATCATTTCAAGCAGGGAGCTCATGGCCATGCCTGTACTAAAAGTTCAGTTTACAGCTCAAATAATTATGCGTTCCAACTTTTAAGGGTGCAGAAAGGAAGCCTGTGGAAAAGCACCATGCGAGTCTCGTCACCGATGGAACAAGCAGCAGGTGTGCTGCATCCCAGCACGAGGCGATGTAAGAGCATTCACTGCCAAGAAAGGGTAACCCGATGTGGGACAGAAAGCAGGAGGAATTATGAGGATAACCGCACTCAACAGAAGGCAATTCTTCCCTTGAGACGACGCGAAACAGTCTTAGCAAAGCACAGTGGTTACATGGAAGTAAGACGCAGAGAAGAATATCACATAAACAAAGAAAAAGTCATCAGCGTTGGCTTTCAAATGGATTTAGCAGCCTGGGCCACAACCCCTTACATTGCATAGCTAGATCAACTTTAAGCAAAGGTTTAGAAGACGGCTTTCGTCACTGCTCCCGCTTACGGCTGCTGTGGCACCTGTGCTCCGAGGCAGCAGCCCCTCCGCTCTGGCGGCGCCGCAGACGCTCGGACTCGGAACGGCGGCGGCTGCAGGGGGGGCTCCGTGCCCGGCACCCCCGGACAGGTCCCCGCGGCGGGGCAGCCCCGGCCGGCGGCGCGCTGCACGGAACGCCCCGCTCCCTCAGCGGGCCGGCCCCCGCCTGGCACCCCCGGCTCGCCTTACCTGCCTCACCTGGCTGTCCCGGCCGCCGTCGCGGAAGGAGTCCGGGCGCCGGCAGCGTGAGGGGGGCGGAAGGAGGGAGGGAGGAAGGCAGAGAGGCACCGCACTGCCTCGCTCCGGCCCGGGAAGGCACCACCTCCTCCTCCTCCTCCCGCCGAGCGCGGCTCCCCGCGGAGGAAGCAGCGGGGGCAACGCTGCGCGGGGCGGCCGCGCTGTCGGGGCGCCCTCCGCGCTCGGAGCGGGTGCGGCACGGCGAGAAGCTGACCTGAGGTGTCCCACACCCGCTAGATCTGTCGGGAGCTGCCTGGAATCCTGTCCGTGAAGTACAAAAAAAAAGCCAAATTGCATAACTCGGAACAGGTTGCAAACTCTCCCTCAAAATCTAGGTTCTTGGTCCCAGCTGGCTGTAAATTTTGTGAAAGCTGTGCTTTGGCTACAGCATTTCTCTTACCAGACCACGGTGAGAATGAGTGCTCGCAGGGCTCTGGGCTGGGCCGCGCTGTGGCGGTGGGCACAGCATTCCCTCTTGCCGAGTGGGCTGTGCACCCCGAGGCTGCTCCTCTTTAGTGCCCATCGCAGATCTGCTCCTGTCCCAGTGACCCTTGGGATAACAGTGCCTTCCTTCATAATTAATCAGGCACAACAGTTGCATCCAGCCACCCCAAACCTACAGCCAGAATAACTGAAGTGGGTTTTTGTATCTCTCAGGTGCCTGTGTTGAATTTCAGAGTTCAGGGCCTGTACTGAAATGGCGCATAGGCTCTTTTCTTTACCTTCTTTCCTTCCCTTAGCCCAGTCTGACCTATAGAAACTGTCACTGCAAAACCACATGGAAAAAAAAAAAGATCTTGTAAATTTCAGTGGCAATATATCTCTCACATTTCAGTCAGTCTAGAGGATCAGGAGTTTGTCCCAGTCTGTTGGAGAAATGTTTTGTCTCTATGCAGGAGAAATGTTTTGTTGTGATTACTGTGTAATAGCTGTATCAACACAGATGTCTTTCTGTTCAGCTCAGAGGAAATGACTTACACAGCCTTTGTTTTCACTTGAGGGATTTCCTCCAACTTACTTTGGCACTGTGGCCATGTGTCCCATGCCTGTCACACTACTGCTGAGACCTGGGAGTCACAGGGCTGGATGCCTAGTGTGTGGGGCCTCTCTGTTTTAAACACATGGACAGTCTCCATCCAGCCCATGTCAGCACTTCCCCTTCCCTCCATATCCACGCGTTTGTGGTAGCACACACTCAGGCATCCATTCAGACATTTTTACCCACTGCCACTGATGTGGTCAGTTTTGCAACAGGCAACTATTGCTTCATTTTTCAAGCAATGGTAGCTGCAGCTTTCTTCACCCCCTCTGCTGCTGCTGTGGCACAGAGAAAGGGCAATAAAATGGAACGGTTGCTTAAAGGAGGAACTTGAAATAGCTTTGCCCCATATGGTGCCCTTTCTGAGCTCTAGAAAGAAGTGGTGTCTAGCAGAGAAGGAGATTATGTGTCATGCTGCACTGTGACTTAACCAGCAGCAGCTACATTACTCCTGAGGCTTCACTCTAGATCTGCAGCAGAAGCAAAGGGACAGCAAGGCACATCTCTGTGCTTCAAAGCATGTGGCCATTGCCATGCTGAAGTTGTTCTTCTTGCAGCTATTGATCAGGGTTAACTGCTTTGATGTTGATCAGTCAACTGACAGAGCATTTGTGGTGGATGTGTGGATCACAAAATTGCTTGCAAACTTTATGGAGTTTGCAGTTCTCAGTTCCCTTCCCGTGTTCTTCTACCGCAATGGCAGACAAAGGGCATCATCAGGATGGTGGAATCAAAGTAACTACAGGATGACACTGCTTCTGAGGATTTTGTTCTTCTACTAATGAAAGAGCAGTGGTGAAGAGTTCTTGTGGCAAAGCCTTGAGGAGGAAGTCTTCACTTTGGGAAAGACTGAGGCTTATGAAATTTCAGGCCCACATGTAAGGTACCAAAGAAAGAAACATAAATACAGAAGGTGGATGGCAACTTTAATAGACCACCTTTTTCAGCAGTTTTTCACTTCTTGATGCTTCATCATCTCATGGTTGATGCCCATTCTTTCTTTGAAGACAGTGTTGCTCTTTTGGGTGGGCTCTTGGGTTCAAAAAGCCACTCTAATATTTTTGATCAGTGAGAGGCATCTCTACCAGTCTCTTGATCACAGAGAGGCTCTTTTTTTTTCCTTTACATGCCTGTCAAATCCTCTTTGTCCCTTCATTTCTCAGAGGATTCTGTCAATTTAGTCACTGAGCATTTTCTTTGTTTATTTCTCTTCCCTTACTTGCTGTGGGCAGAGATAATACTCTGAAGAAGGAGCCCTGTGAATGAGAGAAAAAATGCAGTCATTCTTCATTATCTGGTTTCTCTCTCAGCCAATGTGCTGGTTTTCCTTTCTCCATAGCTTTGGCCCAGTTTTGAGAGATTTTGGGAGTGACAATTCCATTGTACCACAGAAAGTAACTAAACAGTGGAGTGTAATAGACCTACCATAAAATACTCTTTCTTGCAGTAAATATTGCTGTCTTGAAGGTGTACACCAGTTCAATGCCAGGGACTGGATTGTGTTTTGTTGCAGTAAATGTGAGGATGTATCCTAGCTGTGCCACAGTTTTGAGGAGACATGCATCGTGTCAAGAAGCAAAGGCACCATATTAACATAGCAACAGATCGGGACATTGATGCAGGGTACTGTCAACTGTGTTATGTCTGGTAAAATGTGTCTGTTATAGACAAATGCCACCCTAGGGAAAGGTACTTGCCCAATGGGGTTATGGAACAGATCATATTGAGTGCAATCACAAGGCATGTACAGGGCAACCAGGGGATCAGGCCCAGACAGCACAGGTTTAGGAAGGGCTGGTCCTGCCTGGCCAACCTGATCTCCCTTTTATGACCAGGTGACCCACCGGGTGGATGAGAAGGGCTGTGGGTGTAGTCTACCTGGATTTCAGCAAAGCCTTGGATACTGTCTCCCACGGCATCCTCCGGGAAAAGTAGGCAGCTGATGGCTTCGATGGGTGCCCTCTTTGCGGAGTCAAAAACTGTATGGACAGCTGGACCCAGGGAGTGAATGGTGTTACATCCAGCTAGTGGCAGTCCTTAGGGCTGTTTGCCAGGGCTCAGTATTGGTTCCAGTCGGGTTCCATATCTTTATCAGTAATCTGGATGAGGGAATCAAGTGTACCCTCAGTAAACTCATTGATGACACCAGGCGAGGTGGTAGTTGATCTGCTGAAGGGCAGGAAGGCTCTGCAGAGGGATCTGAAGAGGCTGGATCTATGGGCTAAGATCAGTAATCTGAGGTTCAACAAGACCCAAGCGTTCAGCACTTGGGTCACGACAACCCCCTGCAGTACTACAGGGTGGGGGAAGAGTGGCTGGAAAGCTGCTCAGCAGAAAAGCACCTGGGGGTGCTGAACATGAGCCAGTGTGTGCCCAGGTGGCCAAGAAGGCCAATGGCACCCTGGCCTGTATCACCGCTGGTGTGGCCAGCAGGAGCAGGGCAGTGATTGTCCCCCTGTGTTCAGCACTGGTGAGGCTGCACCTCAAATCCTGTGTGCAGTTCTGGCCCCTCACTGCAATAAAGACATTGAGGTGCTGCAGTGAGTCCAGAGAAGCGCAATGGTGGTGAAGGGTCTGGAGCACAAGTCCTGTGAGGAGTGGCTGAGGGAGCTGGGGGTGTTTAGCCTGGAGAAAAGGAGGCTCAGGGTGGACCTTATTGCCCTCTAAAACTACCTGGAAGGAGGCTGTAGTCAGGTAGGGATTGGTCTTCTTTCCCAGGCAACAAGTGGCAGGATAAGAGGACATAGCCTCAATTTGTGCCAGAGGACATTCAGGCTGGACATTAGGAGGAATTTTGTCACTGAAAGGGTGGTCAGTTATTTGAACGGGTTGTCTAGGTAGGAGGTGGAGTCACCATCCCTGCAGGTGCTCAAAAAATGACTGTTTGTGGCACTTGATGCCATGGTATAGTTGATAAGGTGGTGATCAGTCAAAGATTGAACTTGATGATCTCAGAAGTCTTTTCCAACCTAAATGATTCTGTGATTCTGTGATTTACAAGATATCATAGTCATAACAGGAAGGTACAGTCAAAATACCAAGGAGTTTTGAAAGCACTCTGGAATATAGGGAATCTGGGGTTTTATCTACTGCTTTAGAATATTATAGCATTTTTCATTATAAACATTGCCCAGCCCAACATGAAAGATCTGTGCACAAGCTGTGGTTATAATCTAGATTTATGGAGCAGCAATTATCCATATGTATCACTTGTCCTTTCCTTGATCACCATGTCCTCTGAAAAGTCCCCTCTAGGAACTTTCTGGACTAGGAAGCCAGTGTTTCCAAGTGGGAGGATGTAGCTGCTACTGCTGGGTGGCTGGGAAGGGGTAGGTCCTGACCTACCATGGTGATAACCTTCCCTGGTCTAGCTGGGATTAATCTTCTTGGGGATGCAGGGTAATTTCCACCATGATAACTTTTTATCCTTTCAGTGTGAACTGTTGTCAATTGATGCCAGGTTTTCCTTTGGAATGCAGCTATGTCACCTGACGTTTTGCGATTTTCATGTCCACAGTCTAAGCAGAAGTCATAAACGAATGCTAACTCCGTGTAGGAAAAAGAAAATGGGGAAATAGTTTATCAAACAGTCAGGTTATTGATATACCAGGAGTATAAAATCACAAGACTTTGCAAAGAACACTAATACAGTTACTGATTTAATGAACAAAAGGTAAAAGAAGTGTGTATCAGGCTAAATTAGCCTTCAAAAATCCATAGACCTCTCTAAAGCTACCAGAGACATAGACTTGCAAAAGAGTTTGTGAAACTTATTTAATAAGTGGTGAGCCTGCTTGACCACAATGTTTGGTAAAATCATATAGCCACCCACATTTGTCAAACCTTTCTTTTCTCTTTCTCTGTGCTATGGTGTAATGCTGCAGTGCAACTTGCAACAAACAAGGGAGTTAGTTATTAAAAACAGGGCCCTGTCTTCAGCACAGTGCAGCTTGATTTGAGTGGTGCCTTGATGTGCTAATGGAATAACATGACAGGAAAGTAACGTGACTATATAACATGGAAGAGAACATTTAGAGTCTTCATTTATTTGCACATTTTACCTGACATCCAGGGTCAGCACAGTAGTGCTAAGGAGAAATGCACACTGAAATTCTTTGCCAGTCCTGGTACAAAGAACAACTATCTAAAAAGACAAGGATGTGGAATAGTATGTTGTGTTGCTTAGCTCTGGTGATTTTCAGCTTGTGCTCTCTGAGTCTCTAGCTACTTCTCAGAGGACCTTAGGAGGTAACCAAGAAGGGCTACAATAGGATTCACTCTCTAAGGATCTTTAGCTCTGAAACCTACTGCCCTACCAGCTAATGTAGTCAGTGTGGACTGTCTGAAGCATGCAGCTACCAGGAGCTGTGGGCAAAAACTCTGGCTAGGTGACACTGCAGGGCAGCCTCAGACACTGTGATAGCATCATATGTGGTTTAGCATGTGCTGCTGCTAAGGAAACAGTAAGTCTGCTAAAAGAGCCAACTCTTAGATTTCAAAAGCAAGTTAAGCCTTTAGATACAGTGGCAAAAATTTAACCAATTAATATGGTTGCTCAGTGAACAGAATCTGAGCTCAGCAAAGCTGGGATTTCACATCTGACTTTAGTGGAGTTACACCAAATTTACAGGGAAAATGCTGAAAGGAAATTTTGTGTCAAGATGTGGCCTGTTGGACTCAAATATACTACGGAAAAGTAGGTGTCAATGTGTAATTTTAGTTTGTATGTAAAGTATTATGTGAGACTGAGTAAGGTTAGAAAGCAAAGCAAAAATGCAAACATAGCTTTTCTCTCTCAAGAGAAAAGAATATTTTATCTCCATTTCTGAGAGGTTTGTATCACTGTGTATATAACCATGTTACACTGATTTAATTATAAGAAGCAGCTGAACCACATTGATTAGAAGGCTATCACACCAAATCCCCAAGAGAAGGTCAGATTCTGATTGTGACATTATTGTAGATATGTTCCTAGTTAAATTATTCTGAATTTACATGTAGGTCAGACTATGGTTTTGCTTATGGAGTTTTAGTGTATTTGAGATTCTCTAACACAATTGCAAAATAAAATATACATGCATCTGGTTGACTATATAAGCGCACTTCGACAAATGCAATCAGTAATATGGCAGCAGCCTTCAGTCCAAGTATTTTGCCACATGATCTTAATTTCTGCCCCTATCAGGCTGGCCTCCCAGTAATGACAATTCAGAGTAAATCCACTGTGATAATCACATACATGACCTCACTATTATTTTAGAGTGAATTTGACATCCCACACTCACTCTAAAACCCAATTTCCAGCCTTCATTGACAGACAATAATGTTACAAACTTTCAAAACAGTTGCAGCAAGTAGCATTTGTTTTATTATTGGAGTATTCGTAACTTCATGTTAGAAAGTTTTATTTAACTGATGATAACTTGTCAAATTATATTCACGGATTAAATAAAGTAGGGACATAAAATACAATTTTTTTTCCTATTTCAGCCCCTGTGAATGTGCATTGCTGTGAGCAAAGCTGAGTGAAGACAAATGTTGCATCCTTTGCAATGTCATGTCCAAAGCTACGGTCTTGCTGAAAAAAATGCCATAGTTGTTCTTAAAAGCTCTTAATATTGAAGTATAGGGGGAGTTAGGACTCTCAAGTGACATAAAGAGGGAATTTCCGCTCCATATTTCATTGCTGTTTCCTTGCAACCTCCTGAAGCTGCAGTCCAACATTCTAAGTTTTTCAAGTCCAACATGGTCTGCAAATATGGTGTTTAAGGTGTATGTATGTGCCTGTATAAACTCAGAGATACACACACATGCGTGGTTGCACACACACGGTTTGCTGTACATCTAACAAAAGGTAAGTTAAGACAATGCAATATGGTTCATCACTTTGAAATATGGCTATATGAACAGACCATAACCCTAATCTTTCCAAATCAGTAGCCCTCTATGCTTCATTGGACTTTGTCATAAATCAAATATTTTCAGAGAACTATTTAGCCATCATTTATTTCTTAGGAAAAAAAATCAATTGCAAAGAGCACTAAAAGCTTTTTTTTTTAATAATAATTAGATTCCTCGGACAAACTTTAATGTTTTTCTCAAAATTTTCTTGCCAAAATGCGTGTGAGAAAGGAAGAAGTCTTTAAGTCTCTTGCCTCGTGTGTTTCTTTGTTCTGACAGCCAGGCCTGTCACTAGTAGGAGATGCCTGTGCCATGACTATGAGTGGGCTGACGCATTACTATCTACCCTCACATTTGGCTTGCAAACAATACCAGGAACTGAGCCCATAGAAAATATCTCACTCTCACCAGCCCGCCACATTGTTTGAGCTGGGAAATTCAGACAAACTGCTACATTCTCAGTTAAAAATAACAGGTCTTTGAATTTTCCCTCTACTCTGAACTTTCCACTAAGGGTTGACTTTTGTCATTTTGGCACATCTTCTGAGGTCTGAATATAGCTTAGCTTTTATGTAGGACTTTCTGTACTTAAAGAATTGTGCAGCAGTGGAACAGGTTCAGACCTGTTAATAAAAGAAGTGCAAAATGTGTCTTATTGAACCAGACACCAGCACCATACTGTGCTCTAATGTGCAGGTTTCGTTGCGATGGGGGCAAGATGCCTCAGCCCGAGACAGTTCCCTTCTCCTGGAGAAAGGCTAAATGTGGCTCATATTTAGCCCTAGAGAACCACTGACTTCAGCCACACTTGGGCTGAATCTGTCCCATATATTCTTTTGATTTTGTATCCTCCATCAATCCCTCATGATGAGTGACTCAGCCTTTCCACGAAGCAACAAAGACATTTAGAAGGTTACAGCTCACTCCAAAGATTGTTTCAAGCTGAAAATTATAAAATCAGTTAAACTGCACGTGTACAAAGTGCAATACTGCTAGGAGCCAGGGATTTTTACAGAGAAGGATACATATGGAAGTTAACTTCTAATAAAATGTACATGTTCTGCTGTGCTTACTATTGTCAAGCCCTCAATAAATAGATTTTCTGTGGTAACTACATGTTCAGATATTATTTCTCCTTTTTAATTTTGGGAGAGAAATATAGTTGTCTAAAAGTATAAAAAAGTTGCTATTCTACCTGTCAGCAAGGTAGAATATTTCTATTGCTATTTTACTTATCATATTCTAATACCTCAGCTTAACATTTTGCTTGACGTCAAATACATATATATATATATATGTATGTGTAAGTATATATACACAGATAAATACATGTCAGTGAACACTTGCAACATGGTATGTGTACTGACACTCATAATTATTACATGCATTAACAAAACCCAACACTAAATCTTGTAATTTTGCAACTTACCTTACAAAGGTACCTGAGGGATCCTGATGCTACAAGCTTTTAATTCCCACTGATAACAGGAATAAATAGGGAGTATCAGATGAGGCTTTGCTTATAGTAAACCATCAATGTATGGCTTAATAATGTATTGTTTGCACTGGGAATGTTCAGATGGTGTAGAACTGCAGCTTGAATGTGGAGGAAGCTGGAAAATATGCTCGTGGGGCACTGTTCTTTAACTTGCATGGTTCTTCCTCCTCAGAACAACTCCCTTGTTGCTCTCTAAAACCACATCTGTTTTCATCTCGTTGAGCCAGACAAGACACCTCCTGACCTATACTTAAGGTATCACTATTTCCTTGGCCATTTTAATGTTCTCTCTCCTAAACTTCTCTGAGTGTGTTTTACTCTTTCTTCACTGTGACACGTTCTGAATAATGTCCATAAGGTCTCAGCTTAAACAGTTTCAAAAATACTTCAAGCCAGGCTTTTTTCTTAATTTTTATTCAGCAGCTGATAAACCTGTAGTTACTGAAGAAATTCCTTCTAGTCTTTTAAGTGCCTTGCCTTTGTTGCCTTAGACTTCTGTTAACTAAGACTTTGTTTTATGGCAGTTCAGTCCAGATATTTTCTTTTGGTCACAAGTGTATTTCATTAATTACTTATTTTCTTTGGACTTAACCATTAACAGAAATAATAAATGCAATCAGCCCCTAATCCAGTTACATAATCATCCCCTATAGCCAGGACAGTTTCCTGTACGTATAGTAATTGCTGTTGCTCTTTGGCTGGTTTCTTTCCTCTGATTTTCCTGCATCATCACACTGATCTCCATATAACACCATGTCAGTCTCTTTACTGAAATATATATGGATTTGCTTTATTGCAATTTAATTTTCTAAAAGCATTGTGTATTTTAGCAAAGAATAATACAAGTTGATTTGTCATGATCTACCTTTGGTAACTATGTCTCCGATTTTTATCTGCTTTCATATCTGTTTCTTTCACAAAACGTTGAGTCCTTGTAGACTACTGAAATCATCAAAATGCACTTTGTGCATCACTTTTTTCTTTAAATGCTGCTACTTCACTTTTTAGTCTTTAATCATCTGGTATTGTTTTCTGTTTTAGTAAAAACCTTACTACTGGATTTATCATCTCTGCTACTGGGCCTCCTTGATGGGTGAGCTCTTTGCCCTTCATTTTCACCTCACACACAAGAGTTTCTCTTTCCACATACATTCTCATGAAAATCTTTGGGTTTACCTCTGTGTAGGTCAGCATTATGATTACTCATGCTGAGCCAAATAATCAGGTAGTATGGGGTGGGACCTTAATTACCTTTAATTGAAACTCCATCCATGATTTATAAGCCATCCACTCCTTTTCTGTTGTTTATATGGCCAAGATACCTTTTACTATTTGCTTAAATTTCTTTTGCAGCCTCTTCCTAAGCTTGACTTTTGACATTTTCACCTGCCTTTTGTCTGGCAAGACATTTTTTCATTTTCTGTTCCTTGTAGACTCACCCTTTATAAAGTTCAGGGTTTCCTAGTTAATTGTGAATGGAAATTATGGAAATTCCATAATTACGGAATTATGGAAATTCCATAATTTTTCCCTTTGGGACATATGCTGAAGATAATTTCTGGAGCACTTAGGCTTAAAGGAATTCCAGCTGCCTTCCACAGTTATCTGACTGAGCCATTCTGGCTTCAAATCAGCTAAGTAGCACCAATATTTTTAAATTAATATTTCAGCTAGTTATATTCTGCAGAGCTTGACTTCCCCTTGAGTAGTTCTATTAGGTGTACTAGAGAAAAACAAAGCACCTAAAAAACAAAAGTTGGATAACTGCTCCAAACAGAGCAGATCTTAAAATCTAAAAGACATAACAACAGAAACAGAAGAAATACAAATACATTATACATGCAGAAGCCTGAATAATGATACAGACCATTTTATCAGGCTGATTTTTCTAATGTTTAGTAGCCTCTAAAATGTCTGTAAAATAAAGCAAAACCGCATGAAAATAAATAAGATTGGTTGTACTGCATATTTTGAAGGATGATCTTGCTATTGCAGTCATTACTGAAAAAGAAAAAAATCCCAATCCCTTGGTGAATGTTGTGATAATATTAGAAAGGAAGCAAATAATTCAGTAGGGAAATAATGGAATACATTTGTCCTGATTTTTTTACATCAAATTGTTCATCAAGATCCACCTGCAACTGGGCAGCTGATCTGTGTATCAAGCCTGCTGACTTATGGTGAGTGACTTGTCATGTCAAGACCAGACTATTTTCCTTTGATTTTGCTGAGAGCCGCTATGAGAGGGCCATTTCCCTGCAAGCCCTTCCGGGGGTTCTCCTGCCCCTCTTCCTGGACAGCCTGCTCTTGTATTCCACTGTGATTTCTAAACAATATTTTCCCAATTTGCCTCTCATTCACAAACCCTATAATATTCTTGCAGTGGGAAATCTAATGATAGTTCTTCTTGTGGACTTCAGCAAAAAGGTATGCACTTAATTAGGCCCTGAAAAACATGCTCCAGGAAACAAATTAATTTTAATTTTCTTTTAGTTTCCCTGCAGGGCCTTTCCTTTGGCTGGTCCTTGCTGACAGAGGGCACAGTGGCTAACTCAGCTCCTCATTGAGGTTAGCTCGTTTGTTTGAGCAGCAGGAGACCACAGAGGGAATGTTTTACTCAGTCCTATGAATTATTTGTTATCTTACCACTGTTGGGTAAAATCAGCCCTCATTTGATATATTAAAAAATTACCATACAAGAATCCAAAAGAAAAACATCATGACACTGCATTAAGTAATACTGGTCTTGAAGAAAAGAAGATCACTAAGTGTTGGGACTGATTACACCGTAGGATTTACTTCATGGCATCCTCCAAATACAGGGAACTTCTTCCACTGTGGAATGTGCAGGGTGTCCTCTCCAAGTGCTCCCAAAATGTGGGCAGGAAAATGTCAGCGCAGAGGCCACAGCACACACGTACCTGTGCTACCTCCCCACTGCACAGGCATGGCAAGAGCTCCCACTAGAAACTCTCCACACACATTTGTACCCTTTCTGAGCCACCTCCTCGGGAGTGAGCCCTGAGCCACCAAAGCCATGACCGAGGTCTCTTGACCTCAAGACCTCTGACAGAGGGTGGCAAGAGTCCCTAGTGCACCATCTTCTCCCTGGGTGACGTGCTCAGACTCAGGCACAACGCGGTGTCACTAGATGGCGATGGATACCTTCGATACTGTGCAAAATATCCATAAGCTTTCTCAAAAGAGAACAGGGAAGAAAAAAAAATAAAAAGTGCAGAAGTTGCATTATACAGTGATATGCCACTTCTCAAATAACATATTCTCGTTTTCTCTCCAGACTCAAGTACCAATGTGGTATCTCAGGCTTCTTTGGTAATTCTTTGTTTGCATACAGTATTTTGGTTACTCATGGTCACACATCTTTTCTTGATTGCAAATCTTAATTACTTTTGTCAGCATTAGCATACTGTCTTCAGACAGAAGCAGAGCCTTGTTAAATACAAGCCACTAATAAATTGAGCATAAACCTAATTTAATTGCAAAGTTTTGTCCATGCAATGTGAATACCCTCTCTCTCTTATTCAGTAACAAATTTTTGTGCAAATCTAAGCAAAAAGACATTTAAAACATACTGGTTTTTCCAGTGTGCAGCATTTCAACATTTGAAAGTTGCTGATTGTCCAATTACTTTGCATTCTGAAGATCTGGTGCCTTTTCATGCTAAAAAAAAGGTGCAGAGGGAAAACTATTTTAAAAACTTCTTGAGTGCAATGAAGTTTTTTTCCTTCCAGCATTGGCCTGTTAATAAAGCCATTTTGGGAGAGTTCTCAGCAAATTTAGAAACTTTTTTTGGAATGATAGAACAGAAGGTTGCTTCATATGGGTGGAGACACATAAGGTTTCACTCACAGTTACCCAAGTGATTAACATTACTGCACTTGCAACTGAACATAAATCATGAATCTTCCTGACAACAGAATATCCTTTCCCAATGTTCTGAGTCACCACAATGTCAATTCAATTTCAATGTCACCACAGCATTTTAAATATGTTGAGCTCAGCAGTTTTTCAAAGACCAATTAAGTTATTTCCAAGTGATTGATAAACATGAAATACTGGTAGCTCCATGACAAAACCGAATCTTTCTTTTCCTTCCTTCCTTCCTTACCTCCTTCCTTCCTTCCTTGCTTTTCCTTTTTTCTTTCTTTTCTTTCTTTCTCCTTACCTCTCCTCAAAATACATTGTAAGCCAGACTCAAAAATTCCACTCAATGCCTTAGAAAGTACCTTCTTCTGTCTGAATAATTTAAATTTGGCTGAGTTTAAGCTTGCTCTGTTAAATTTTGTTACGTGCCTTAATTTGTCGGGATGTTGTAAAATTTGCCAAGGTCCTTAGTCTACCTTAATGTTCTCAAGTTTACAAATAAAAGTTTGTTTGTTGTTGAACTTGCAATTGTTTTTGTTGTTTCTCCCACACATCACCCAGAGTGAATCAAACAACCTTCCCCTAAATCCACTGAGCAGACCAGGGCAGAACAGGTGTCTGCAGTGATCCAGGCCCAAAAGGCGGTGGCCACTAGCACAAAGTCTAATTGGGGGTCAGTGCCTAACATTGCACCCTACAGGTCAGAGCTGGGTCCAGTCCTGTTCAATGTCTTCATTAATGACCTGGATGATGGGGGTGGGTGTACCCTCAGCAGGTTTGCTGATGACACTGCCCTGGGACGTGATAGCAGCTGATAGATACACCAGAGGATCAAGCTGCCATCCAGAGGGTCCTCAGCTGGCTGGAGAACTTTGTGAGCTTCATCCAGGAGAAGTGCCAAGTCCTGCAGCTGGGGAGGAACAACTCCCCGCACCAGCATCTGCTGAGAGCCACCCAGCTGGAAAGCAGCTTGGCAGAAAAGAGACTGGGGCTCCTGGTGGACACCAAGTCAGAGACAGCCAGCAACAGGTCCTTGCTGTGAAGATGAGTGGTTCCTCAGAAGGTGGTCTGATTCTGACAAAGCATTGCCAGCCAGCAGGCTGAGGGATGATTATTCCCTCTCTGCTCAGAAGGCCACATCCAGAGTCCTGTGTCCAGTTCTGGGCTCCCCAGTACAAGGGAGAACTAGACATTGCAGAGACAGTCCAGCACAGGGCTGCAAAAATGAAGGGACTGGAGCCTTCCTCTTACCAGCAAAGCCTGAGAGCTCAGACTGCTTATTGTAGAAAAGAGAAGGTATGGAGTGTGGATCTTAGTAGTACATATAAATGCCTGAAGGGAGCGTGCCGAGAGGAGAGAGACAGCCTATTTCCAGTGACAGGGCCAGAGGCATTGGGCACAAACAGAAACACAGGAGCCTCCATCTGAACATCAGGAAATATTTTTAACTCTGAGGGTGACTGTGCACTGGCACAGGATGCCCAGCAGGGTTGTGGAGTCTCCATGCTTGGAGATAGTTAAAAGCCATCTGGACATGGTCAAACAGGTGGCTTTGCTTGAGCAGGGGGCTTGAACCGACAACGTCCAGGTCCCTTCCAACCTCAGCCACTCTGCAATTTTGTGATATGAAATATTTATTACAATGTGTAACTGTGATGATAATACTTGAAAAGGATCATCAGTACACTAATTATAAAAAACTAAAAAGGTTGAAGTACATACATTTCCTAGCCACATGGTATGCCATGAATATCAGCCTCTTTAGGAATCTGATAGTCCAGTATCCTAGAATTGCTCTGGCTCCAGAGCACAAAATACGTGTTTAAAGATGGTTGTGGTCAAAATGTTAACATCTTTTTTTTCTGTGCAGAAAAAGAACAGGCATATAAATTCATGCCAAAGAGCTACATTTTCTACTCGATGATACCAAAAATAGAGGTACTTTCAATAGCAGAATCTGGCTGGAATTTTGCCTGCCCTTCAGGCAGGCTTGTAACTTGGTAAGGAGACAGATGTACTGATCACGGGTCTATCATCCATGATACTGTCAGCTGAAAACACTTTTTAAAATTATTTATAAAGACTTTTTAAGTGTATTTATGCACAGCTCACTGCTGTTTACAGTTTTTTGAGGATGGGTACTGAAGATGTGTGCGGAGACACTGACTGCATTTTTTAGTTTCCAAGCTCCAATCTAAAGGGCTAAACACGTTATCTCTCCACTGATGAGCCTGATGTACCCAGGGGTATCTTTTATAAATTACTGAAGTTACAATGTTGGTTATTTTAGTAGAACCAGAGTAACAGTTCTGACTTTAATTCTGAAAGGGACATATTATGGAAACATGGTTCTTCCACTCTGTATTCAATGTCTGCACGTGCCATATATTGTAATGAGAAACAATACTTTATATTTTGTCAAAGGTTTGGCTAAACACTGCCGAACACAAACGTGTGGGCCTGCTGAACACCTCCTTTGAGAAGTCTGGCAGGCAACAACCCTTCTGCAGGAGAAAAAACAAAGCTGCTTAAAAGCCAGTCCAGTTTTCCAGGTGTCAAGTTAAATATTCACAACAAATGTTAACTTCCCACCATGCATCTGCCCATCTTCATATACTATTCCCCCTCAGGGATTGTCCTCCCAGGTGACAAGTGAAATCAAGGTTTCAAAGTCAGAGTCTTAACAGTTTTGAAAGATGTAAAGACAAATATTCAGCAAATCACTGCTGTAAGAAACTAACCATAGGTCTGTCCATGCTAGGGAGCTCAAAGGTCAGAAAAACAAGGCTCCTGGTGCTCTTTTTTCTAGGAAGCACTCGTCAGAAGGATCTGCATTGAATTATTTGAGTGACATGAGAGCCTAGCTCAGACTTCCTTTCCTTTGGAGAGAGTGCTCCTCATTCCCTCTCATCTCGTGCGTTTAGAACCTGCCCCAAGTCAGACAAGAGAAGCACCCATGCATGTCCTGAGATCTGGAAAAGAGTGCTGTGGAAAGGCTGATTCTCTCCTCCCTCTCTGTGAAAAGGGAAAAGACAGAGTGGGTGCAATCGCAGCTGTTCACAAAAAACTCTGCAACAGATCTAATTTCACACACAGAGGAATTTCTCTTGCTCTTGTGATACAGTGGAAAGGTTTCATTTTTGTGGCATTACTATCAATTAATACTATTTCTGTATAATCACCCAAGTGCCTCTGCTTGGGTGTGGTCTCACATCTGGCCAGAGCAAGCTTGGAATCTGAGGTCAAGAAGGTCGTGGAAGCCTATTATTGACCTGATATTTCATAGGAAGCTTATGGACCAAGCCTTGCTGTTCTTCAGTCCCCAGCACATGAGAAGGGCACTCAGTACAAGAATGAATGAGGAAGCAGAATCATGGCTCTTACTATTCAAAGCACAGACTATGGTGACTATTAAGCAGTGACTCCCTTTGTTACTGCCCTTACTCTTTGTAAAAACAGCAGATAGTTCAGGAGTTCTGAAACATTTTTCTAAAACTTTTTTCTCACTTTTCTCCCCCTTTGTCTACACACACCTGCAGGGAGTGTATCTTGTGGGGAGAAAAAATTGCCACAGCTGCTGGCAGCAAAGTAATGGTGTCAGTGGGGGACAGAAGGTTGAAGTAGGAAATCTGGGGGACAGACAGACCATAAAATGAACCGAGGGAAGAGGAAGGGAGAAGGAAGAGGAAGTAGAAGAGAGGCAGGATGCAGGCAGTGCACTGACCATAAAGAGTTCTCAGAGCTGCCCCATTACCTAACAGAGGAGGCCCCTAAACATGACAGAATCACCACGAAGAGCTGCAGTTTGGGCAGCAGCTCCCACAAGCTTGGGTCTCTCTGTGGTCCTGATCCTCCTCTGCACTGCCTATCTACATCTCCTGGCAGAGCCCTTTGTCACAGCCCCACTTCACACTCTGTCACACTCCCAGCCACCAGTTCCAGCCCCTAGCCCCATCCTGATCCCAGTAGTTGCAGTATAGAAAGTATTAAACTCCTCCTATTGCTACCATAAAAGCATGATTAATTCAAGTGACTGAGGGTTTCTTGTGCCATTGATATTTGGCCTGAGGATAGTTATAGAAGAATAAAGAATTTATATTGTATGGTCCTGCTATAAATGTTCTAATTTGGAATAAACTTCCCTGCATAGTTTAAGACCCACTAACCACTGAATTGTCAGCAGTGTCACTGTAAGTATCAGTCATGGAAAATCCTTAATGTAAAGAACCTTTATGTAATAGTTTTCCTTGCCTTTTGAAGGACTATAAATTCTGTTGATAAGCAACTGTTCTCACAGAATATATCTGGATTCTCTTAAGGCACTTGACTTTTTACCATATCATACAGACAGAAAGAACGAGCTGGATTTACAAACTGACTTACAGACCAGTCTCTAAGGAGTTATGACAGTCATTAACGTGGCATCAGTGAGCAGTGCGCCGAAGGTCTCAGCTCATGGGCCAAAACTGTTTAGTAGCTTTATAGCTGCGAGAATTACACAAAATCTGTGGCAAAATCTGCTGCTGATAAAAACTTTGTTTCACTCGCTGATAACAAAGACATTACCATAAGAGTAATTTAAATTGCTTTGTTAGAAGATACCAGCCCTGATGTATTTTGATACAGTTAAACACTTAAGTTGGTAACTGTTTTGGGAGAACAATGACATAAATTGCATGTATGGATCAAAGGCCTGGATTCTGGTGAGAAGCTAAAAGTAACAGTGCAAAACCACCCCAGAAAAAACCCTAAAATAATGCTGTACATACAGAGAATGTAATCTTTGAATGCAACAGAGGAGAGTGTTGCATTAGGCAAGGACACGACCCAGTCTTGTAAGGATGCTGTAAACTCATGCCTGGCAGTCTCAACACGCCAGCAGTCCATGCACCACACCTAACACAACTCAGATTGTGTGCCATTTACTGCCCCTAAACTTTGCAACTTCTCAGCACATCCGGCAGGTCTGAGCAGCCCGGTCTTATTTTCCTTCTTCCCTTCCTGAGCCTGGTACAAACTGCTCACAGCAGTGTCATCCCCTGCAGAATCCAGCCATCCTCTGGCCCACTTGCTGGTGTTATTCCTCTTCCCAGCCAAAGCGGGCTCTAAAATGAAGCTGCTGAGTAGACGGAACTTAGGAAGAGGAAAAAATTGTGAGCAGATGGCACTAAGGACACTCTCAGTGGCTCAGGGAAGGGGGACACAGAGCTCCCCCACTATGCCAGCCAAAGAAATTTGGAGACAATTTGTCACAAGACCCAAAACATCAAAAGAAAAAGGACAGGAGGCAACGGGCAGAAAGCAATGCACAGGAAGTTCCACCTAAATATGAAGAACTTCTTTACTGGAACAGATTGCCCAGTGAACACAATCCTGTGCCCTGAGCTCTAGGATAACCCTGCTTGAGCAGGAAGGCTGGACTAGATCAACGACTGTGGTCCCTTCCAACATTATCCATTCTGTGCTTCTGTGACAAATCCCCAAGCCCCACTAATTCCTTAAACCTAAATGTGTAAGCTTTGCTATGGAAGGCAAAATCACCACAACCTTTAAATGAATATCCATATATTTGTACAAAATGTAGACTCAAAAGGATATTCAGTTCACACGTCGGTTACTCACACTACGCACAACACTATCACCTAGGCCTTGGACCAGGGGCACACCTTGTATTCTTTACAGGTTTTGAGCGGTTTTGGAAGCTTCCCTGTCGGGGAACTTGTGGCGCCGAAGACACGGGAGGCGAGGCCAGGCCAGGCCGCTCCCTCAGGAGCGAGCCTACCGCAAGAGCCCCTCGGACGGCCTCATGCGGAGCTGAGTCACAGCCTCCCGCTGCTGGGGCCGCGAGCCGCCGCCATGCTCGGCCGTGCCGTGCCGTGCCGTGCCATGCCATGCCGGGCCATGCCGCGCAGCGCCGCCCGGAGAGAAGGCGGCGCGAGGGGCGGCGGTTCCGGCGGCAGAGCCCGGAGGCGGTGACATGGCGGCGGCGGATGTGCGTCCTGCGCCCCGCCCCGGCCCTGCCCCGCCGCCGGCCGCCCGGCCGCGTAGACGGGGCGGCACGGCCGCCTCTCCCCGCGCAGCCGCCGCTCTGCCGGCGGCCGCCATGGAGGATGTAGGCTCGGGCGTGAACGCGGATGCGGAGGTGCGGAAGCTTCAGGAGCTGGTGAAGAAGCTAGAGAAGCAGAATGAACAGCTTCGCAGCCGCCACGGCGCCCTGCCTGCCGCTCCCGCTAGCCCCAAGCGCATGCCGAGCGCCGGGCCCTCCTCGCCGCCCCCCGCCGCCTCCCCGTCGCCCGACGGCCGNGCTTGAGCAGGAAGGCTGGACTAGATCAACGACTGTGGTCCCTTCCAACATTATCCATTCTGTGCTTCTGTGACAAATCCCCAAGCCCCACTAATTCCTTAAACCTAAATGTGTAAGCTTTGCTATGGAAGGCAAAATCACCACAACCTTTAAATGAATATCCATATATTTGTACAAAATGTAGACTCAAAAGGATATTCAGTTCACACGTCGGTCACTCACACTACGCACAACACTATCACCTAGGCCTTGGACCAGGGGCACACCTTGTATTCTTTACAGGTTTTGAGCGGTTTTGGAAGCTTCCCTGTCGGGGAACTTGTGGCGCCGAAGACACGGGAGGCGAGGCCAGGCCAGGCCGCTCCCTCAGGAGCGAGCCTACCGCAAGAGCCCCTCGGACGGCCTCATGCGGAGCTGAGTCACAGCCTCCCGCTGCTGGGGCCGCGAGCCGCCGCCATGCTCGGCCGTGCCGTGCCGTGCCGTGCCATGCCATGCCGGGCCATGCCGCGCAGCGCCGCCCGGAGAGAAGGCGGCGCGAGGGGCGGCGGTTCCGGCGGCAGAGCCCGGAGGCGGTGACATGGCGGCGGCGGATGTGCGTCTTGCGCCCCGCCCCGGCCCTGCCCCGCCGCCGGCCGCCCGGCCGCGTAGACGGGGCGGCACGGCCGCCTCTCCCCGCGCAGCCGCCGCTCTGCCGGCGGCCGCCATGGAGGATGTAGGCTCGGGCGTGAACGCGGATGCGGAGGTGCGGAAGCTTCAGGAGCTGGTGAAGAAGCTAGAGAAGCAGAATGAACAGCTTCGCAGCCGCCACGGCGCCCTGCCTGCCGCTCCCGCTAGCCCCAAGCGCATGCCGAGCGCCGGGCCCTCCTCGCCGCCCCCCGCCGCCTCCCCGTCGCCCGACGGCCGCTGTCTCAGCCCCAGGGTCGCCGCCCGGCGCTCGCTCCCCGAGGAGCCCGGCGGTGGCGATGGGGGCAGCGGCGGCAATGGCCTCCTGGACGACGCGGCGGTGCTCAGGCCGGAGGAGCTGGAGCGGCTGGCCGGCTGCGATGAGGACGAGACCGGCTGGTGAGGAGGCGGCCAGGGGGGGGATGGGGCGGGGTGGGTGAGGAGGAGGGCAGGGCTCGGCGTCCCCTTCCCCCCGTCGTGCCTGGGGGGGAGGGGCTGCTTCCAGGCGTGGGCCNCCCCAGGGTCGCCGCCCGGCGCTCGCTCCCCGAGGAGCCCGGCGGTGGCGATGGGGGCAGCGGCGGCAATGGCCTCCTGGACGACGCGGCGGTGCTCAGGCCGGAGGAGCTGGAGCGGCTGGCCGGCTGCGATGAGGACGAGACCGGCTGGTGAGGAGGCGGCCAGGGTGGGGATGGGGCGGGTTGGGTGAGGAGGAGGGCAGGGCTCGGCGTCCCCTTCCCCCCGTCGTGCCTGGGGGGAAGGGGCTGCTTCCAGGCGTGTGCCTGATGTCGGGGGGGAGGTCTCGGGGCTTTGTGTGCGGAGGCAGCCTCGCCCTTTGGGCTGATGAAGGGCTTAATGAGCTGTGCGAGCCGTACCGAAGCCTGCCGGGGAAGGGTGTTTCGCTTTCTGCACACGGCGTTGGAGCTCTATGGAGGCCCGCGGCTCTGCGCTGCTGGTCGGCCGCCGTGGGAGTGTTGCTTCGGGGCTCTCGGACACCGGGGGGGCTCCACTGCTGCCGCAGAATCAGCCGCCAGTGTTTTCGCGAGTGCAGGGGGTGGGGAGGCGTTGAGAAACTTCTGGGAAATTTCTAGGGTAGTTCAGAATTAGCCCACAGGTAACTCTTAGAGTTCAGACATGCATCAGACATCTTCTATGCCTCGATTTCTTTCAGCTGAAAAGACAGCAAATGTAACACTTTTTCATCTCATAAACATGTTGCCCTTAGGCGTACTAATTTATTGCTAATGACGTAGGATCACGGTTCCCCTTAGGTGGTTCCTCGTTATAAATGGACTCCTTACTCTGCTGCTCCAGCAGAAACAGCTGCAGGTGGCTGTTTGCCTTGTCATTATTACACTTGGATGAGCTTCCACTGAGAAGCAAGAAGACTTGCTCTCTCCAAACATCACTCTGTCTCCAGCTGTCGTTTTGAAGTTTCCTGTGACAGTTGTTGAGGGGCAACCTCAGAGCTGCAGGAGAAATAGTGGGGAGGAGCACTGTATCAACACCATGTCAACAGAGAAACGCAAGGGAAGCACGTACAGGGACAAAAAGCGTAACACAGGCAAACTGTCTTGTGGCAGAACTGGTTGCAAGTCCATCTACAAAGGTCTCTGGAAGCAAACATGCAGACAAATTTACAAAACAAACAAAAATGTCTTTCAGAGTTAGAAACGCCTTTAAAAATGCTGGAATGGTTCCATGCATGAGCAATGTTTTAGTTGCTCAGGGAGGAGACAGTGTGTGCATTTCCTTGGAGAAGTCATTTGCTTGACATTCAGCCTGATCCACTGGGGAAGTATGAGAGCATAAGTTTATTCTCATCCAACATGAAATTAACACAAGGCATCATCTCCCAGAAGATGAGTCTGTGCGAGGCTGTTACTCTTATTTCTCACTGGATGCCTTGTAACCTACAAGCGGCCACAGCCCTTGGTGGAAATAGAATATGGTAAATTTGCACGGCAGGTTTGGAGTGGGATGGCCAAATTTGTAAATGTCATGAATTCTAGTGACAATAGATCTTACTGTTTTCTACATTCATTCTAAATCATGGGTAACATAATGAGTCTCTTAAGTGAATGTCCTGACAGGGTGTATGGTGACAGTGGTGGCATGAGTGCTGTGTGTTTTTGTTGACGCAGTTCTGGGCACTCACGGGGCAGCCGCATGGTTCACTGAGCACTGCCCTTGCTGGTGTCAGGTGTTTGGCTGCCAGTTATTGTGGTACCGTCATGTTTCTGTGCAAGTTCTGTGCTCAAAAGACAGCAGAACTTACAGGCAGTCTTTTGGACATCTTCATTCCTTTACTAATATTTTGGCAACTATAATGCTGAAATGTTTTAGCAACTAATTTTCAATCTCAGGCATGGGACACTGACTGAGACACAAATGCATGAAACAAAAAAAAAATTGTAAAAATTTACTAATTGTCTTATCACAAAATATGGTTATGTAGTTATTAAAAAAAAAGTGTTTTCCTGCTGTAGTTTAATATGCAATTAATGATAAACATAGTATGGCTAGATTGATGATTTTTTGTTCCAAAGTTCTTAATAAAAAGAAATCAAGCTCTTTAAATTTCTAAACACCTTCTAATTCAACTGTTGAGACACTAAATAGTCTAACCCCATTTATTTTCCTATGAAGGTAAGATGCCTTCATATTTATGCATTTGATTAATGGAGGTTATTGCTCTTAATGAAGTTTGAAATTTTCAGAGGGCTAGTGGAGCAGTCTAAAAGAAACAAGCCTGTGAAGATAGGAGGAGTTGGTGTGAATAAATGGATTTCCCTTAAACTGTTTCATAAAGATCTTGCTTCTAAGGCCTTGGTTACACACAGTCACTCATAAAATAATTTAATCAACTGAAAGGGTGAATGTACTCAATGAAATTTAAGTCTCATGTGAACTCTTTGAGGTTCAAGTGGATTGGATCACTACTGCTTAACCCAAAATCCTGTTTAAAATATGGGATTATACACTGTCAAAATCAAATACCTCTTAGCAGCTGAGGACACCTCTTGTGGAAACAAACTAAATTTAAATCATTGTTTGTTCGTGAAAAATTGATTCATCTTGCCTGTTTTGCTTGTATACATATAGAAGTTAAGACTTGTCTTTACTTTGGATTTCAAAAGGACCTTGCTGTGGGGAATAATAAGTGGTAAATGGTGCTGGTTATCACTGCTCTTTTCTGTTTTGTATAATACAGACATTTTCATACCCCATTATGAAATTGTCTGCAGCCTTGTCATGGCAGAATAAATAGTTTTCCTAACTCTTAAAATTAATTTAATGCTCACATGAGATTAGTGGCCGTGAATTTAAGACAGAACACTTCATACTGTGATTGAAATTGATACTAGAATGTGACATGTTTCTTTAAATCTACGTTGTAGAGTTGATCAACTCATTTTTAGCTTTTAAAATGCATGTAGATGAGTATACAGAAAAGTGTAAAGTGAAAAAGTAAAGGAGAAGGTGCAACTATTAAACAAGCAAAGGAACTTTGACACTGCTGTTTTCATAGCAGCATTAGCTATTACAACATAGTACTATATTGTATTATACAGTATTGGTGAATTTTGGGACTGTTTATATTTTTGCTTGATTGTTTTTCTTCTCTGTGGTTAGTTAAATCCAGATTCACTTCAAAATTTAAATATTTTCACATGAGACAATCTTCAAATTACATGGTAAATTATTAAAAATATTTCAGTGAATTTAGATTGAGTTTCTTGTCCATATGCTTGTGAATACTGTTTAATGTGCTGAAATTTTCTTCCTGACAAGGTCCTGAAGGTTGCAGATGGGCACATCTGTACTTGCACACTGTACAGAGCTCTGCACAGACCCATGGAGACTTTGCTTTAGGTCTGCTGATTATTTCCTCCAGTTATCAGTGACTTTCATAATCTACTCTGTGGGTGTTCCTACTTAGCTGTTCTTGAACCAGATTTCATCAAATTTAATTTTCTTCAAGTTCAATCTGAGTGGGTCTTTTCTTAGTAATTAATTGAAAAGACAAAAGGGCGGAAGGGGTGACCAAAGTGGAGAAATCTGCAGAGGAGTGGTGTGCACCTCCTTGCCTGACTTGCTGGGTGAGGTTGGGTGTGGATGTGCAGCATGTTGGAGACATCTGGATAACAGTGTGCACAGTGGCTTGCCATGCTGCTTTTAAAAAGAGTTTATTGGGTCTTGAGTTTATTGCGGGATAAGTGTGCACACGTGGGCAATTACTGTAGATTAGTTACTGTGCTGTGAACCCACTGTAACTTCCTTTGTGGTAACTTGTTACACAGTCACCTAAGCTTTCTGCGAAGTTTTGTTTTAAATGTGAGCAAAACATGCAGTGCTTTTCTTCAAAATTTACTTGCAGCATGTGCATAAGAGAGTATAGAGCTTGCTGTGTATCTATTTTGTGCATGTAATTGCTCAGCAAACTTCAGAACAGTTGTGTCCTCTTTAAATGACAGTGCTATAAAAACTAGCCTAGCACCCATGTTTTCATATCAGCATAAAGTCTCCTTGGTAGGGTTAAAATAGCTGACAGCTGACTGACCTCATTTACAAACAAAAGGCAGATATTGTGTATTTAAAATGAAATTAATGGTTTTTTTTTTACTAACTAAATAGCTCAAAGTAATAGTTTCAGTGTTTTTTAAGACCTCAGATTGGTTGTGTATCCTGACCAGTTAAAATGGAAGGCACATACTTTTACACTCACTCTCATTCAGCAGCTATTTCTAATTTGCACCTGTTTATAGTAGTGTAAGTTTCTGTTCTAGCTGTCCATTATCATTAGTTGGCTGAGGGCTGCTTGAGGTACTTGATTGTTGTCTGTAATGATTGTCTCTTCCATTGCCTGATGGCCCCTGAGCACTAGCGTAGTTTTGGAATCCTGGTTTGCCATAGTGAGCTGGTAAAGTACACCATGACTATTTTGGATAGAGCTCCACCTGAATGAAATCTCATTGCTGAAATTACATTGCAACATTTCCTGTTCAGCTGTTAAACTTCATTGTATTAATGTGGTTTAGGCCCCTTGGAAGCTGGACAGATTCTGATCAATTTCTGTTCCATGGTGTAAGTAAAAGAAAAATTGCTGCTTTTTATTTTGTGGCAGATAGCAAGTCAATTGGATTTAAAGTTGTTGGGGTTTAACCAAATTCAGATAACATCTTCACAAACTAGGAAAATAATATGAAAAGAAGTATGTAGGAAAAGCAAGGGTTATGGAAGTTGCCAGTTTTATCATGAAAAACAACTGATAATATTAAATAACACTCACTTTGATTATTGTCTTTGAGATACCGATGTTTGCTGTGAAACAGATGTTTGAGGACTGGAGGAAGAATCCTGATGAAGAACTATTTCCATTTCTGACTTTTTTTGTAATAATTGTAGCTTTTAAACATGCTTGATACTTAGATGCAATGAAAGCTTTGATATGGATTTCCTTTACTATCCTAATGATATTCCTGAAATTTACTACATAATCATGTCTTGTTAAGGCATGATTCACATTCCTACTACTTGTAGTTGTTGGTAGAGCTCTCAAGTGTAGTCATTAAACAGAATTTTATTTTGGAACACGTTTAGTAGGACACAACTTCTCAACTTTTCTCTCTTCAATGTAAATATCAACAATGCTGTGTTTGAGCATATATGTTCTAACAAATTTCTTATGAAAAGCTTCTTAAATAGTGGAGACTTGTACAATTTGTTTGATAGTTGTAGGGAAGCTACATGATGGTGGTTTTGATGGCCCATTTCCCATTCTACAACATCCTTTTCCAACACAAACAAGTACTTTTGGACGAGGAAATGAATAATAGCAGTAATTTCCAGCAACTAGCTGGGGCACAGCTAGCTATCTTTAATTGTTGGGCACAGAAAGATAGTTGTGTTCCAAATTGCACTTCGCAACCTCTTGGATATTCTTAATTCTACTTAAAAATTGCATTATGTAGCTGAGATGTGTAATATGAAGGTTTAATGAGACTGTCAAAGCGTTTTTTTATGTGTACTTCATATTCTGGAGTTTATATTCACAGACTGGAGTTTGCTGTAGTTTGTGCAATCTCTCAAAACTAGAAGTATTCTCTGAAGTAGAGCGGAAAACTCATAATTACAGGCTAAGCAATGTGTATCTCAGTCAGCTTCAGCTGTCACATAGGAATTTTGTGGGATGGGGAGAAGGAAAGAAAATCTGTGGGCCACCTAAGTGAAGAGATGTCACTTAATTTTTTGATTGATTTGTCTTTCAACCAGAGATGCTTTTCAGATCTTTACATGTCCATTCAAAATTCATCTTAAATTTTAACGTGCTTAAGCCACTTCAGATAGGGTTTCCTGAAACTTTTAAATTGTCTTAAAATAGCTTGGATTGACACTGTTGTGTTCTAAATTATCTGTTTCCAAGACTGTCCAGTATTATCTTCTCCTGATTTATGTATTTTCAGTAGCTTTTCACTGTGAAATTTCCTTCTCGCATTTTAGGGGCATTTCTTATTGATATTTCCTTGGATTTCAGCTTTTTTTCCTCATCATGTCTTCAAGTTTTTCATTTTGCTTTTGCATGCATCATGTTTTGTGTGGTTCAATTTAATATCCTTTATTGGACCTTGCAGTTTTTGCTTAAAGCTAATGTGGCTAAAATAAATGAGCTCTGACTTCAAATTCCTTCCACTTGCCATCTTCTTTCTAATTCAGATTTGTGACTTGATGTTCATCTGCATGTTTTCCCTCACTCTTATACTGAGCAGTGGAAAGATTTTGACAAAAAGACACTTCCTTTCTTTCCCAGTTAGAATTTTGGCTTCTTGTTTCATGCCTGTGACAACTAGCCTCTTGCATTTTAATGCATTGGGAGATGTTCCTCAGGTGAGGTAATCTGTACACAGATATTCCACTCCTACTGCTGTGGTGTGTCCTCTTTCTTCAAAGTCTTTTCTGACTCATCTGTGTCCCAGTGCAATATGCTGCAGCTTGCCCCATTTGGCTGACATCATACATGCTTGTAGTCACAGCAGTCTTCCTGCAAAAGCTCTGCCCTTTTCTGTGCTGCATCTTCCTGGAACTAATCAGTAGAGCCCCTGGCTGCTTTCAGCCTCAGGTTGGTGCTGCTGTGGTGTAGTTGACTAGTAAGAGCCAAAGGAAGGCAATATTAATGGCTGCAGCAGAGTCATAGTGTCTGGTCTTCTTAGTGTTGTTTCAAAGTAGATCAAAGCTCCTGAGCTCCTTTTAATATACCGTTTTGTTCTACTTTACCTTATGGTACTGGGTTGTAGAGTATTTACTCTGTTGTGGAGAGATTGGAGTGTATGTTTCTGGTGTGTTAACATTTGCAGTATCAATGGCAACTGCTAAGTTGTCAGCTTCCTCAATAGTTTTTAACTTCCTATTTTTAGATGATTTACAGTGGTTAAAGATGTATGAAGTTATTCTGGTAATCTTCAGTCTTGAAGTTGCTGTACTGTCAATCAGTGGCATTGTATTGCTGTAGAATGCATTGACAGGTACAAGTGGGATCTGTTCTGGAAGGTTCTTCAGCTAAAGAGGACCTGTATCATTTGGGTCAAACAGTTTGACAAAGAAGGCCACTTAGCTGTGTGAAGTTACTTGCACATGCTTCATGTATCTGTTCTTTTTCTAATGTTGGGAAGAGAGGAAGAGGTAATAGAGGCATCACTCTGATTCTTAGCCTTGCCCTTAGTCCTTTTGGTTTTTGTAAAATCCAAGGTAGGCAAAGCAATTAGAATTAAGTCAGTCTCAAAACTTGAGATTGGCTGTTCTTTGTCAGGTGGGATATTAAGATCACTGCTGTATAGTGAGACTTCATAATTGCATGATGTGCAAGAAACTGCCCTGAAAGAGCTCTTTTGTCACTGCATCAGTGTACATGTGTGTGTTATGAGGCAATGGAGTTGCATGAAATATGTATGTTTTCAAGTTCTGTCTTTCCTTGAAGTCTAAGTTAGGAAACAAAGGTTGATAAAGGAAAACAGTTGACTGGGAAGAGGTGAGGGGGATATGCAATATATATTTGGTTAGAAAGGGAGGTGGAAAAGAGGAAGGGAGCTGTGTGAGCCTGGATTGCTTCAGTAAATAAACTGCTTGTGAAACAAATGCAACAATTGGGAATTCCTGAAAAGAATGTGTTGAAGCTTAAAATATCAGGTAGAGTTTTGATTAGAACAATCTTGGAGGTTTGTTGAAGGTACCCCTTTTGTGTGATTCTCAAAGAGGACATGCACTTTAATTTCTTGGCTTTTATACTGGCTACTACTGTAAACTGAATGTGCATGGAACATCTCAAACACGGCAAGGCACGTCAGCTATCCAGAGAACCAGGAGTGAGTCTGGCCTGTACTGGGCAAAAGCTGGCCTTGTTGCCTTTGACACTTCTTTGTATTGTACAAACATACCTTAGGACAGAAAGGAGTACAGGCAAGTACTAGAAAGACAGTAAGTTCAAAATGTTAGAGAGATAGTAAATGTTAAATATTACTTTTAATAGTATGGAGATGTCGTAGAAATTACAGAAAGTGGCATCATTGTTTACACAACTGTGAAAATTGAGTGACTCTTGTGCTTTTCAAGGATCTTCAGGGCTATAAATACATGAAGGGCTTTTAGCCTTTTTTTTGGGCTGAGTGCGTGTGAAGATTGTAGGCATTTCTACAAAAGCAGTTACGACAGACGGCGTGATATTGGCCGAAGCAGAAACCCCTTGAACTACAGTAAGTGGCAGTGACTATTTGGATTGTTACAAACAGCTTCATTTTTATTTTAAAACCTGGCAGCTAATAAATATTTTCTTGCCTGGATCTGCAAGCATGGCTTGTTAATTTCAGTATTAGAGGGAAGAGTGTTTTGGAGCTTGCTCTTAAAGGTCAGTGTTTTGGGTGAGTGGTGGTTTTATAAACATAAGCTTTTGTAAGAAGTGAACTTAATGGTGGTAATTACAAAAAATCTCTAAAAGCTATTATAACACAAAGAGTTCAAGTTCTAGAATTACAGAGGAGAGATGAGATAATCTTGTAGAGAGAAAGTTGTGGGAAATAACTTTTGTGTTGGTAATGTTATTGGCATAAAGAGAACAACTTTTGCTGTGTATTTTGTACAGAAGCATGTCTCATTAAACCGTCAGATGTTCCTAAGTGACGCTGCATGGCATACAATCATATTCACTTGGAATACTAAGTGTGTCATTACTCTAGAAGAAACACTCGTTTAGCTGTTTCTACACATGCATAATCACTAGTTAGAGTTGTACGTCTTGCAATTCACTGCTGTCTTTTGCTGAACCACATTTCCAAGATTGGTTCTAGTCCAAAGTAAGGCTTAAAGTTCCCTGTTTCGAGTGTATGATTGGTCTTGACTTTTCCTTTGATCTGTCTGTTGAGGGAGAAGTTTTCAGCTAAATTTTTAGAGTTTTTAAACTGGACTACTACTTTCTTCAGTCATGGAATGTTGATGTTAAAATAAATGAATGGAGATGCTGACAAAAGGGTTCAGTCCATCTGGCAGAACAATATGATCTCGTTGTTCCTCTTGACTCTCCTGTATGCTTTATCTCTTTTTCCTTGTTGCTAATGCTTGACTGTATACCTCCTTAGGACAGAGATAGTTCCTTTGTTCTGTGTTCAAGAGAATGAAAAGATCAAGTGCTAGGGTAGAAATAATAAATAAAAATAAATTGTTTATTGTTCAAGGCTACTGAAACAGTAGTTGTGTTTTGTGTACTGTAGCACTGCTCCTTGGCTACTAAGATGCTTATTGCTTCCTTTGCTTAGGAAAACAAGAGTTGTCTATTGCATAGTGTTGCATTTCTTTTAGGTGAATCTGCAAAGATTAATCCTCATTTGTACGTTCACGTGATAGTGAAATTGTCTGTATACGTAATATATCTGAAGTCCTTGGGTAGCCATATGTTATCACTGTTATACTCCATCCAAAATAGTTAATATTAGGGTCAAATCTGTGCTTTCTTTATCTTTTGGGATTGTACTATAGTGTAGATAGAGTACAAAAACAGAATTCTGTGGTATTCTGTTGCATGCCGGATCTTACGCTCATTTTGTCTGTCCTCATAAATCACTGCTTTTTCTCTCTTTTCCAGGTTATATACATCTCCAAAGAAAAAACTGAATCCCATGCAAAAAAATGTCAGTCCATTAGTTTGGTGTAGACAGGTACTGGATTACCCAAGTCCTGATGTTGAATGTGCTAAGAAGTCACTGATCCACAAGCTGGAACAAACAATGTCAGGTGAGTTTCTGCACACTAAAATCACTGGGTTGTAGGTATTTATTCTGAAACAGCATCAAAATTAGCTAATGGTTGTGAGATAAAACATCTATCAATTACTTGTGTCTAAAGCTTTCATTATGGTTTACAAAGTCATTAATTCTACTCATTTTCTGGATTGTATGAATGAAATGAAATAAGGCATTAGATCACGAGTTACGATTTCAGAGTTTTATAGTACCTGCATAGTTTGGTCTGATGCTTTCAGGAAAAAACAATGTTTTTAACTCGAAAATTTTCTTATCTTTTATTTTAAATAGAAGCCTGTATTAAGGTATCATAATTGTTAGGTGCTTGTCAGTATGTTAGCATGAAACTTGATTTTCTGCTAGATTTCCTATTTTACTTCATATAAAGAAATAGTGGCTTAAGTTTTTGACTACTTTGGGGAGATGATAATGATTTCTATTTCTCCCATCCCCAGTAACTTAAGATCTAGTTACAGTCAGATTTTAAAAAATCCAGAGTTTATGATTCTTCCTTAATACTAATTAATTGGTTGTATTCAACACTGGAGAGTGTTTGACCCTGTGAGAATGAAAGTGTGGATTCTCCGTCCTTGTATAACCAGACTTTTTTATGTCAAACCAGCAGCAAAATTCTGAAGGTCCAATTAGAATTCTCTGTCCATCTGGTTTCTTGCTTTGTTTTGTTTATTTGTTGGAGCCTATTTTTTTTTTTTAATTATGCTGAGACAACTTACTTTCTTGCTATTAATAGCTATTCTCCTCCTGTTCCATCTTTTTGTAGTCTGCTACTGCTACATGTTAAACTCTTATGCTCAGGAATTAGCAGAATGGTTGGAGTTGAGCTGAACACACAGTTCCAGGAGTGGTTCCAATGGCCACCTCCTTTCTGTGGTTATACGTAAACTTTGTGCTGAGTTTATTTGACTGTAACTTCTTTCCTGTCCTTGTATTGTTTTCTGGAGCAATTCAGTCTTTATTCTGGTTTGTACTGAAACTGTTCTTAATAAAATTTGAATCCATTCTTTATTCTTATAAAAATTGTGGGCATAGTGATGGAAGTGCCTTCAGTACAAGTCACCCTCAATCTTTCCCTATTTCTTGTGCTTTTTTATGCTGCCTGGACAAATGCCTATTAAAAATTTACCTGAACAGTTAACATGATATATGGCTAGATACAGGCAAAGACTGAGATTCTGAGCAACAAAAAGCACTCACATCACAGGGATTTATTTATGAATGATACAGGTTTGGGAATCTGAATACTACTTAGTATTTATGAATGGATAGCAGCTGATTGACATAATTCTGTTTATGGTTTAACTTCTTTCAGAACTGAGTAGAAGTCTTCCAGAAGTACTACTAATTTTGTTACCCATAGGGTATCTTTAAAAATTCATAGCTAAAGCAGAATGGCAGGAAACTTCTCTGTGAAATGGAAACATTTGAAAGTTTTAACACTCAAACAATGTGTTTAGGTAACTTCACCTCTTTTTTGTTTCCCCTAGACCTATGAATCTGCTTCTGGCAGTGATACTTGCAAGAATACCACAATTCATTTATAGTATTAATTGGTGGAAATACTAATGGCAGAAAAGATGGGCACATGCTGGTTGGAGCAGATTGTGTGTAAAAATGAATTTTTAAGAAAACAGAAGATTGTCTTTTAGAGCAACCTTTATTCCTTTACAGAATAAGGGTAGCAGGGAGCTCCACTGGAGAAGACAAGTAGTCTTTCTTGTAACTTTGTGTGTATTTTCTATTCCAAACTTCAGGAGTATCATGTAACTTGCATTTTCCGTAGTACTTTTACCTCATGGACCCATCACTTAACCTGTTACTAGCTACTGTTTCAGTTCATAGATTCTGGTTCCAGTCTCCATAGATAAGACTTTTCACACTTCTGTAACTTACTTCCCTGAATCCTTGCTGATGCTTCTTTTGCATTGACTCTTTTTACATTGTTAATTCCTGTTATTATGTCTTTCTAATCTTAATATCTTTTTCCTCTTTTTCAATCCCAAATGCACTCTTGTATTTCATGTTTTCTTCTTCCATTGTATTTTTCATTGCATAACAATAAAGGAGGAAGAAGAGCTCTCAGCTCCATGCTACTGTTAGCAGTTACTGATGCACAGTGCCTTGTCAGCAGTCAGGTTTACAATTGCAGAGCAGGTCATGCTCGATGTTGAAAATGTGTTCAGACTAGAGGGAATTTCAGGTGTATTCTGCACTCAGGTTTTCCTATTTTCTACAGCAAAAGAGAAATTCATTACCATTTCAGGAAAATCAGAAATCTAAATATGATGCTGCATACTGTTTCTGAATGTTATAAAAGAAAATTTACATTAAAATAAACTTGTTGATTATCAGCCCTCCCTTCTGGTGTTTTGAAGGCTAATGTGTAATATTTTGTAAGCTAGTATTTAATCTAATATTAGGATCATTTTAATGCTGAAATGATTGTCTGTCTTGCTAATTTTGTCTGACACTCCTAATAAAGACCATATCTCCATTTGTAAAAATAGCAACGTCTTCCTCACTGTTGGAAAACCTTTAGGAATTCTGGTCTAGAAAATGGGTTTGAATCCAGATTTTTTTTTTCTGGGAAAATGTACTGTGCTGAAGAAAGTTCACATTAGTTAGGATGAAAACTACTGTGTGTATCAAGTGTCACCACATATCAGAGCAAACTTTTTACATGTATCAAAATCATGCTAAGTTTCATCCAAAAAAAATCTTTGTATGATCAAATACTTTGTATCATTATGAATGTGTACAAAGAGCCTGTTTTGAAGACTATACAATAGTAGAATTGTTTTCTAATTTGTGGTTAGTATTTTAAAATACTTGTCTTTGTAATAAATACAGAAGAAAGAACTGTTGTGCAGACTTACATTTTAGGGATTTTTAATGACATTTTTGGCAAGAGATAAAAAGTAATTTTTTTTTTTGGTGTGAGAACAAAGATTCAATTGGAATAGATGATTTGGGGTTCCTTTGTGAATGCTAGAAGTTGATATCAAAGGCCTCATCATAATCACCCAGAACAGAGTGACTTGTAATTACTGGTTTTGTTTACTGAGCTTTGTAATCAAATGGAAGTTTTCCCTTATGACACGTAAAATAAACTGAAGATACCTCATGAGTACTTGCTAGAATTTAGTGAATTCACAACTTGCTGAAATTAACCCATATTGTTTAAGACTTTCACCTCTCATCTATAACTGCCTTTTCGCTCTAACTAATAAACACTGGTGACATTCACTGCTTTAGAAAGGATCTTTACATGAAATGCAGTTTTAGCAATTTGCTTCAAAGTCAGCTTTAATTTCTGCTGCTTTTGCCTCTGTGCTGCATTCTACCATTTGCTAGGTTGGACAATATGGGTTTTTTTTTGGGCACTCTTAAAAACTGATTCAGTGATGCAATCATTTAAAATACTCCTGATATTTTTTAACTTAAATCTGCTTTAGTAAATCAGATAATACTGCACCAATGTTTGCATTGGACAACTGAGTGTAGTGACCAAGAGCAAAGGGGAGAAACTTTGATGGGCTTTGCTGCTGAAAGCAGCATTTCACTCAACTGTAGTCTGTTTTGGCTTCTAATGTCAAAGCAGCAGTAATGTTTAGTAAGAAAATTTGGGTTCCTTTCATTATTTTTTTCTGTCCACTGCTGTCAGTATCCTAATGCTTGCTGCACTCATTGAAGCCCCTTTTCACTAAGAGAAATGTCATACAGTATTTTTAATAGCTTACTTTCAGCGGCTGGATGAGCTGCAACTAAATCTAATCTGGATTTACATAACATCAAGTTGGGATTTCTAGCGTCTTCATCTTAACATTTTGCAATTTAATTTGTTCTTATATACATTTCTGCATAAACATAACTTCCAGCAGTGAAGGAACTGATTTGTAGCAAAAGTGTCTAAATATCTTTTGGATCCCACTACCCCTGTAGTTGAAATTCCATTTTCTCTTATATTTAAAATGTACACTTTTGAACAAAATAGTCAAGTAACTAAACAAGTAATATACCTGACAACCAGCGGAATTTCAGTATCATACTGTTCACTACTGTTAGTGTTCACCAGTGTTTAAAATTTATCTGAAAATACTTCAACATTGAAACATTTACAGCAAATGGCAGAGGAAAGTACCCAGTTTAGATCTTACACTGTGTATGAGGTTGAAGCCTATGGTCAAAAAATCCCAAGTCATTAGAACAGAAGATTAACAGTAGGAAATAGTCAGTTTGCTTTAGTCTGGTGGGTTCACAGTACCCACAAGCCTATACAGAAGCATTTGCCTTACTTAATGGTTTTTCATTTTAGCATATGCTTAGGGAAATTTTGTAGATGATACTGCTTAGTTGTGTGGTGCCAGTCCTGGGGTTTCTGTAGAAGTATTGTGTGATTCAGACAGGTCTGAGAGTTCTGAGAATGTGACTTGGTGGTGTGCTCTGGTTTGTACATAATTATATATAGGGTGTATGTTAGTGTAACTGAGTTACTACTGCCTTCCTGCTTCCCAGCACCTACACTGGAGATCTCAAAGACATCAGCTGTAGTGGTCTTAGATACGACTTCTAAAAGGAAAACACTTGTCATTATATTGTCTTGCCCATTGCCCTCTTCTCCCACTCTTTTCGTATTATGGTTATATCTAGGGGTGAAGAAAGAAGTGGAAGAACTTTCTGGTGACTGAAGTTTTGTACTTGAACTGCATAGTAATTAAATCACACTGAAGTCATAATATAGTATTGTATTTGTTTTTCATCGATTCATTCAGTATAATTCGTCACTTTTCCCCTCTTTCCTGCAGCTCTCAAGAGACAGAGTTTGTACAGCAGCCCTTTCAGTGCAGTCAGTTATGCGAGCTCCTACAGTCCAAATACTGGTAGCCCCTACAGCAGTGGCTTCAACTCTCCCTCCTCAACACCAGTGAAATCTGCTTTAATGAAACAGCTCATACCTCCTGGTACCTCAGGTAAGTCACTGTGCATCTGTTCTTTTCCTTTCTTCCTCCTCTTCCTTCAAAAACATGCTCAGATAGACAACATTTGCATCCAACTAGAGTAAAAAAGACTCCAGAACTTTTCAGCGTTTTGTAGGGTGCGTGCATTATACAGTATTTAAGCTTTTTAGGAAGGGCTTTTTTTACATACTTTCTGCCATAAGAAACATGTAAAATGTTTTCTTTGGGTGTCTGTGTCTCAAAAATCACTCATATATGTGATTAGCAGTTAGACCGAAACACACAGAGTTCATTCTGTGGAGCTCCAAGTGGCTTCTGGAACTGACCCTGTAATTGACGAAGGCTCTAAATTCCATGGTAGGTGTTCAGAGATTAGGGGTTGCTAGTTGTGAAGTCTTTTCAACTGTCCTGTTGTTTACTAAT
Source organism: Irena cyanogastra (assembly GCA_013397155.1). Classification (NCBI taxonomy): domain Eukaryota; kingdom Metazoa; phylum Chordata; class Aves; order Passeriformes; family Irenidae; genus Irena; species Irena cyanogastra. The sequence continues at coordinate 631,375 of VWZV01015934.1, read as the reverse complement.
TGAAACATTTGGTATGCAATGTATCCATCAATACCTCTGAGATGTGAACAATACAATATAAGGAAGAAGCATGCGTTCCAGTTAAGCATTTCATGAGACTTTGTAGCCATCAAGTGTAAACATTAACTTCTGGCAATGTTTTCTACTTTTATTCTGCACCATAGACACATTCTTTCCATGAGAAAAATTGGTGCCTGGAACATATCTCTACTCCGAAGTCAGACTGTTGGCTTATTGTATATAATTTAATTTAAGTTAATTTACAGGGAAAATGAAAAAACATTGCATTGACAATCCAGCTATCAGTAGTTCACTGTGGACTTTTACAGAAGCCTGCACTGCATGAGAACTATTACCCAGTTTTCAGTTTAATCTCAGTAGCTCTGCCTTGCATTGTGTGCTACAATGACATGTCTGCCTGGAGGACAGAGGTGTAACAGGCAATGGGGTGCCATCCAGAAGGCAGCAAACAGGAAGAGTTTTTCCTTGTTATAGTTTCCATGTTACAGTTTAGGAAAGGTGTGTATGTGGAACAGGTAGTATTTTCAGATAAAGTATATTTTAAGCATTTCAAACTGAATCAATATTCATTGGATCAGCAAATTGTTACTGTTAAGAAAGATCCAGTCAAACTTACATCTTACAAGGTAGTATACAGAGGTGAGAATGAAAGCACAGATGGAACCAGGTATGCAGTTGCTTTTTTTGTAGGGCTGTACAAACATCATAGCAGTTGGAATGTGCTGTGATAGACCAAATTATTTGCCACTAATTTGTTTTGACACTGTTGCAATGATTTTATAAAGTTGCCCATTTTTAGAAAGTAATGGCTGAGGTCTGCTTTTGTAAGTTACATTTTCAGCCTAGGTTTGCAATAAAATAATCAAATGTTTCAAATGGTCTGTCAGATCAATGTCTCAGTAGCAATTTCTTCAGACTGGTTTTTGCTGGGAAAAGAAATACAGCTTGCTTTTTCTTTTTTTAGTAACAGCAATTCCTATTCCTTTGTTTTCTTTCCATAGGTCATCTTAAAATTTCCGGAGATAGAAATCCTCCGCTAAGTCCACAGTCTTCTCTGGACAGTGAATTAAGTGCATCAGAGATGGATGAAGACTCTATTGGGTCTAATTACAAGTTAAATGATGTTACAGATGTGCAAATTTTAGCACGAATGCAGGAAGAAAGTAAGTAGGTTTTTTTCCTGAAATCAAAGTGGAGCTGTTGTTTTGGGTTTTTTTTTCTTTTTTTAAATTGAATAACTGCAGTAGCACTTGATTAGTAAGCATGGAAAAGCAGTATAACTTCTACTATGGATGCTCAAATGTAGTTTGCCCAAGAAAGCTGGTTAAAGACTTCAGCCTCCAGGCTAAAGAAAGGAAGTTGCTGTGCAGAAGTTTTCTTTAGGAACAATGGACAGAACAATGCTGGAGAGTATGAATTTGTAAGGTACAGTATTTGCTAAAAGGATGATTGTTAGAATGGACTGTTGCTGACTACCATTCTTCTCAGGAGATTGGTGCTTTCCTGATGTAATCCAGTCTTGTTCACATCAGTGCTTAAACCATAATTTAAATCATCAAAATGTAAAGTTAATATGGCAAAGAATTGTTAGGAAAAGTGCCTATATATATATGTCTGTCTTTAATTATAGCTTTAGTTGACACTTTTTGTCCCTCTGAATTTGCGGAAAGTGGTAATAATTTTGGCTGTCTTAACTAGGTGGTCTCCAGACTATTTTATTGTGTATCCTTATCAGTGAAAAAAAACAAAACCGAACGCCCAGTATATGTACTTTTAAATAAATTGTAGATGTCTATTACTCTAATGTATAAGATACACAAATATAAACAAAATTATAATTTAAAAAAGTATGAGATAAAGAGAAGATAAATGCTGTTTTAAAAATACTAGTTGTTCAGAATTTTCTTGCTGTATGCCAGTGGATTGGTTTGCCTATCCCCGGGGGTGTGGGCACCACACTTCAGAGACCACTGATCTAACTCCTCCAGTTTCTCTAGTAGTTTATTGTGTTGCTTTTTTGGTTAGATTCCCTAATACGTTGCAAGAGACATTTCATTGCAGCTGCTGTAATTGTTATAGGATGTTACTTGATGCCAAAATTATGATGTAGCCTGTGTTGCTAGTTCCAGCCTGGGAGAAGAGATGAACAAGTACATACACAACACATCTATACTGATGATTACTTTACTAGGAAAAGGAATGAGCTCACCTAATTCAAGTCATTATTAGCTGGTAGATAACTTCTTGGCACTACTTGGAATTTATTTAATGCTTCAAATTACAGGAGTTAAGGTGAGCCAAATTTGAGTTTGAGAGCTGTGCTGATATCTGTGTGCGCTGTCTCTAGTTTGAACCATTTGTGGGCTGGAAGCAAGTAAACAACGTTTTTGTTGTTGCCAGGCCTGCGGCAAGAGTACGCAGCCACAGCTTCTCGGCGTAGTTCTGGCTCCTCTTGCAATTCCACCCGGCGAGGCACGTTCAGCGACCAGGAGCTTGATGCACAGAGCTTAGAAGATGAGGAAGATGGCACACATCACACAGTGCACCCTGCTGTTAGCAGGTTCTCACCATCACCTCGCAGTTCTCCCTGGCCTTCACCAAAACAGTCTCCAAGAAATTCACCTCGCTCCCGATCACCTGCTCGAAGCATAGAGTACAGTAGAGTGTCACCGCAGCCTATGATTAGCCGTTTACAGCAACCTCGTCTTTCGCTTCAAGGCCATCCTACAGACTTGCAAACTAGTAATGTCAAAAGTGAAGGTAAAGAACCATTTGAAATTCATTACACGAGTGGTTGTGTAGTTTCTGTAAAGGAGTTTTGTCAGTGTACAGTCCTAAAACTATTTGCCTGTGTAACATCATGGTTTAATCTCTCAACTGCTGAAGAAAATGCAGAGCAAGCAAAGCTTAAGTTCTGCTGGGGCACCCTTACAGTCAGATGAGTTGATAGGCTTGTATTTATTTTAGGTGTTATCCAGTCAATGAGTATAATTGAGTTTTGTAGTGACCAAGGTCTATATTTGGCAGGCAAATGCACTAAAATAAAGCAGGGAAACTCATTTACTAGAAGAATTAGGCCTTGCAGATGACAGAACAAAATGCAGAGGAAAGTGACTGTGGTCAGATAAGAGTAACATGGCGATTTATGCATGCCTGTGAGGCAGCTGAATGCTTTCTTCTGATTGCACAGGACTCTAAAACTTTTCAATCATGCACGTAGTCTTATAAACAATAGCACTTAACTCATGCATTTGTTGGGTATTTTAGATATCGCAAAGCTGTGAAAACTGCTGTGTAATAAATAAAGTTTGGAGTAAATTCAATGCAATTATACTATATTGGCATAGAACAAAATAATGTAATCCTGATACAATTTTTCTTCTTGAATGTACTTTTTCCTGGTATCCATCTAGCAGAAACTCCTTTTACTGGGATGAAATTTTGCAAGCATATTCCCATTTCAGCAAACGTTGTTTTTATCCAGCAAGTGAGATTCTACATTTAGAAACAATATGCATTTAGATATTAAGAATTCCCCTCACTAGTAATAGTGGTTTGGGGAAATTTTAGGTATCTAGGAAAATGTGCAACACAAGAGCTAATCAATTATTCTGACTTAATCGAGAATTCCTTTCCCATTCATTTCTTAAAATGAAAGTCTTAATGCATGTAGCTAGATGAGCTGCAATAAAAATATCCTATGAGAGGAATGGTATTGAAAGCTAGTATCCTGCATACCAGAGGGATCAAAATAGTGTGTGATCATGTGTTTCTGAAACACTTCCAAGGAATTATCTTGCAGTGGTTTTTGTGGAGTTGAGTGTTGCTTGGATATTCAGAGTTGATACAGCAGCAGCCAAAAAAAGTTGTTCAGGTTTTCTCCTTTTTTTTTTTTTTTTTTAATATTATTTGTCTAGAATTGTTGGAGAGAAATTTGTTTGACAGGGTTCAACAATGTACCAAGTGCAGTGCAAAGGAATGCAGACTGCTAAGTGAAGAAATTGCACTTGTTGGAATATTCAGCAATGAAGACTTAGTTTTGTTTTCACCTTTAGTGCTTGTGCATGGTTAACCTACTTCTTCCCTGCATCCCTCTGCAGAATCAGGTTGGCCACTCATCCTGTCAAGGCATCTTCAGTCTTCTGTCCAAAGTATGTCATCAACCCAGCTCTGCATGGGTTGGAGATACACAGAATGTCATTAGACTTGAGAAGTACTTAATGGCATCTTTTCATATTCTGTGAACAGTGGTACAAATATTAGAAGGCCCCTGAAGTATCAGCATTAGCTGAGTAGATAAGTCAAGTCATATGTGAAAGATGAAGCATAACTGGACACTTCAATAATTTTGAATGCTGTGTATGAAGAGGTCTTTTCCAAGTGGGTGTCTGTTATTTGTTGTATAATGGACTGATATGGGACAAGGCAATCTGAAAATTTTCTCAAACATCTATGTTGTTTTTACTCTTCAGGCAAGCATTTTGTTACAAGTAACTTTCTAGGTAAATAATTTGAAAACTGTGCAAAACTGCAAATTAGGTTTGTCTGTTCAGCTTTGATAATAGTACAGTAAAATGCAGAGAATCACAATCCAGATATGTTTCAATTTCAAAACACAATATGCTTGACTTTTTTCACCATAGGTGAAAAACGTACATTCTTACTTATTTAGATACATAAATATTTTGTATGTGATAGATTTAAGAAGATGTAACAAAACACACTTTTAAATTGCAATGTAGTTTTAAATGGCTAACATTTTGTGTCACTTACATTTGGGGTTCAACTACGGGTTCGCAACCTGACCTTTGTCCAGTATCAGACTACACGTTGTGGTATCTTTGTATTATTTCATACAGAAAAACTAAGGCGTAGTCTTCCAAACTTGTCCAGGACATCTAACATCCAAGCCGAGTCTGTGAAAAACAGCAGAAGTGAGTCAAACTTCCAAGTGCCAAATGGAGGAATACCTCGCATTCAACCTCAAGCCTCAGCCAGTAAGTACCTTTAGTGCTACTTCAGTATAAATTTCAGAATTAAGTGATGGTATTCAGCTGTCTTCCAGTCTCAGGGCAAAGCAAAAGAATGCATGCCACACTGGAGATGCTAATCTTGATTTTTAATCAGACTTTTGTGAATCTCTTTTTATGGTACACAAAATACTCAAAAAAGTCTGATTTCTTATTAAGGTGTCATTCGTAGTTTCCTAAAAGTATATGCAGAAGTAATATAAAGAATTATAAATACAGTATTTGGTCATGTCAGAAACTGTTTTCTTTCTAGGCCCTGAAAAAGCACCTAGATGATGTTTATTGCTTTTTTTTAACTAGTGAAACATGACCCAAAAGTGTTCATTTCAGTTTAACTCTTTAACTTAACCCATGTCTGCAGTTTCTTTCCCCCTTTTTT